>CM049799.1:16729297-16819297 GCA_027422405.1 Ptychobarbus kaznakovi | reverse complement strand
GTTATGTTAAATAGTAATAATATTAGTATATTTTTGATCAAATAAATGCAGCCTTGGTGAGCATAAGGGACTTTTGAACAATAGCTTAAATACCATAGTGCATTAATATGGCAGTCATTTATTATATTATCATCTGATACCATCACTGCACTGTTTTTAAGGGATGTGAACGTGTGAGTTTACTGGACGCATGAAACGTGTGTGTGTGTGTGTGTGTGTGTGTGTGTGTGTGATGTGTGTGTGTGGTGTGTGTGTGTGTGTGTGTGTGTGTGTGTGTTGTGTGTGTGTGTGTGTGTGTGTGTGTGTTGTGTGTGGTGTGTGTGTGTGCGTGCGTGCGTGTGCGTGCGTGCGTGCGTGCGTGCGTGTGTGCTGTGCGTGCTGTGTGTGTCTGTGCGTGGTTGTGTCTGTGTCCTCGTGGCCATTAGTAATATTTCTGTATTTCTTGGATTTGCTGGTGAAATGGAACGGTCATTGAATATGAATGTTTGTGTTCAGATTCCAGGCAGATGCAGACGTCTCCGTCCTGGTCGTATGAGCAGTCGTACCCTTACCTGGGTCCCATGTCCACCCCAGCGGTGCACCCCAGCACCCCCATCTCCCCCAGCCGCAGCGCTCTTCACTGTGAGCGAGACGCTTATTACTTATTCTTCTGACGGGTTTGATCATCCAAATAATACTTACAAATATATATATATATATATTTATGTTTTCCTTGCACTCCAATGAGATTTATTTTTAATTTTTTTACATTAAATAAGATTTAAATAAATATTGCTTCAGTTATCAAACACTAAATACAAATTAAGTGTCTGATTAAAAAGTTATTAAATTATTAATATTATAAAACAACATTGGATCCCATCCAGGTAGCTGATATAAACATGCAAAAGAACAGTATATGCCATAAATGAACATAATAATTACATATAACTAAATCAAAGGTTCACCATTGGATATTATTTTTTTTACCAAAATTTTTTGCAACCGTGTAATTTTAGTATTGTTTATATACTATAATAGTTTTGTATATTTTATTATATTTTCTTACTTATTTAGTTTCAATTCTAGCAATTTTGTGCTGTTGGCATTTTTGATATTATTAAATGTATTTATTATTTTAAGCTCAATTTAGTGTTGATTTCCATGCTTTTCATTTCAAACAAGCGTTATGCATATATAGATGGAAATATTAATGCAAAAATGTAAACTAAATGAAAATTAGAAGTGAAAAACATATATATTATTGTATTTCAGCTTTATTTCATAGAAGAAAACTAATATTTTTATACTTTGTTTTAGTTAACAATTATAGCCTATTTTTACAAAAAAGATTTATCAAATACAATAAATGTCTTTTGGAGATGAAGTCTCAAAGTGAGCTCTAAAGTCTTCAAGCAAAACTCAGAGATGTCAACATGAACGTTTCTCATCAAATGATACGAGCTGCTCCACGTTCATATTCAGCTCTGAACTCTTACTAATGATGATTACTGACTCATTTGGGCCTGTCTTTAAAGAGTTAGTTCACCCTAAAATGAAAATGTTAGTCATTAATTACTCACCCTCATGTTGTCCCAAACCTTTAAGACCTTCGTTCATCTTCAGAGCACAAATGATGATATTTCTGATGAAATCCAGGTCCAGAAACATAGCAAGGACGTCGATGACATAGTCAGGGGTTCAACCGTAATGTTATGAACTACGACAATACTTTTTGTGAGCAGAGAAGACAAAAATAACGACTTTATTCAATAATTCTTCTCCTCCTCATCCCTCATGCTGTGGCACGCCGCTATTGTGGAGACTATCACGACTGCTGCTGACGTTCACATGAAGCGGAAAGGATGAGGAGGAGAGAATTGTTGAATAAAGTCGTTATTTTTGTCTTCTTTGCTCACAAACATTATTCTCATAGCTTCATTAGATTATGGTTGAACCGCTGATGTCACATGGACTATTTTACTATGTTTCTGGACCTGAGAATATCTCAGTAGTGTTGCTGTCGATGGAGGGTCAGAAAGCGCTCGGCTTTCATCAAACATATCATCATTTGTGTTCTGAAGATGAATGAAGATCTTACGGGATTGGAACGACATGAGGGGGAGTAATAACTCACAGAATTTTTATTTTTGGGTGAACTCTCCCTTTAATTGTCCAAAGGAGTTTTTTTAAGTATATAACCAAGCGAGTGTTTTGTGTTCCTGCAGGTCCAGATCTGACGGCGTTCGCTGACCCTCGCATGGGTCTGGAGCGTTCCTTCCCCTCGCTCCCAGACGGCCGTTTCTCGGACCCGCGCGTGCCGTACCCCACCGGGTTCACGTACACACCCACGCCCGTCACCAGCGCCATCGGCATCGGCATGTCGGCCATGAGCAGCCCAGCGGGCCGCTATCACACGTACTTACCCCCGGCGTACCCCGCGGGCTCCTCGCAGGCTCAGGCCGGCCCCTTCCAGCCCGGCTCATCCCCGTATCACCTGTACTACAGCAGCGCCGCCGGATCCTACCAGTTCTCCATGATGCCGCCCGGAGGAGGAGAGCGCTCGCCCCCGCGCATCTTACCGCCCTGCACCAACGCCTCCACAGGCTCCGCCCTCCTGCACCCCTCGCTGCCCAATCAGAGCGAGGTGCTGGTGGAGGCCGAGGGAAGCCACAGCAGTTCACCAACCAGCGAAGCCGTCTGGAGGCCGTATTGATGCTCGCTTGACCAATAGGAGGAGGCAGGGCCGGATTTACACATAAGCAGTCTAGACACGGGCCTATGCTCGCTCGTCCAGGGGGGCCAAAACACAATGAAGAGATATATCATATTTGTGTTATACGATGGGCTATCTACAACAGTAAAAGAACCAAAACCCAGAAGACGAATGTGAACCTGCACCACAAAACCAGTCATAAGGGTCAATTATTTTAAATGTATGATTAATGCATCTGAAAGCTAAATAAATAAGCTTTCCATTGATGTATGGTTTGTTATGATCGGACAATATTTGGCTGAGATACAACTAAAAACAAATCTAAATATTGAGAAAATCAGCTTTAAAGTTCTTCAAATGAAGTACTAATCAATCTAATCAAAAATGAAGTTTTTATATATTTATTGTAGGAAATTGACTAAATGTCTTCATGTAACATGATCTTTAATTAATATCCTAATGATTTTTGGCTTAAAAGAAAAATCTATAATTTTGACCCACACAATGTATTGCTACAAATATACTCGTGCTACTTGAGCCTGGTTTTGTGCTTCAGGGTCACATATCATATTTGTGTTATACGATGGGCTATCTATAACAGTAAATGAACCCAAACCCAGCAGACATTGAGCAGATAAATAACCAATGCCAAACTATCTCCATGTTTTCATGAAATCCCGCTGTCCCGTACAGACCCGGTGCACACATGTGTTTGGCCCGTGTCCCGTGAGAGGTAAATCCGGCCCATCTGAACGAGCTGGTTCTGATTGGACTTGTGTTTTTCACAGCGCAGCATGAGACTCGGTTGTTTTTTAAAGATAGTTTGTATTGTTATTATTACTGTAGTTTGTCTCGTCATCACTGTACAGCTTTGTTCATCAGTGTCAGATATGTTTCATGTCAAAGCAAACCTCAAGGCCGGAAACAGACTCCACACAAGCACTCAAACGCTTAGCCGACATGATTTGGGTGTTAATAAATGCATGCTAGGATAACAGTCCCACCAAACCAAAAATACATATATTTACAACTATCTAGACTTTGCATAAATATGGTATAATAAAATAAAATATTAATAATGCATTTTTAGTTTTTATTGTACTCTAATGATTACTTATTGTTATTTCTGCTTTTGTTATTCTGACAATAATTCAATATTTAGATATATTTTCTTCAATTATCAGACACTTCATAAAATAATTAATATCAAAAAGGCAACAGGTGCAAATTATCAGTGCATAAATATAATGCAATATGCCAGAAATTAAAATAATTAATAAAGTATTTCATAATGCATTTGATGTTTTGTTTTGTTGTTTGTTGTAGTTTAATGATTGCTTATTTAATTCCTGCTTTTTGTAAAATTATTAATATCAGAAAACAATATCAGTTTATTTCTACTTAGTATTTAATTCAGGTGACTGATATAAACATGCAAAGCAGCTTTATGCTATATGCTGTAAATAAAATGCATTATCAATATTTATTAATTATTTTAGTTTTGTTGTAGTCTGGTTGTTTTATTACTTCTTTTGACAATAATAATATCATATTTAAATAATAAAAATACATAAATACATTCAGGACACTGATATGAGCATGCAAAATACCTTTGCAAACATATGCCATGTGCAATCTAATGATTACTCGTTGTTCTTTTTGCTGCTTTTTGATACTAAGAAATAAATATTCAAACATTATTAAATAAAATATAAAAATCAGACATGAAATATAAATCAAATTACAAAACAATATGAGTTGATCTGTGTTTAGTATTGTCGGCTAACTTTAAGTTGCTCGGTTCTCTTCTGTAGCTGACTATAGCAGAAGATGACTGCATTCGGACACATTTCTGAATGTAACGATGCATGAAAAGGATCGTGTTTGTGTTGAACTTGTGTAGAGTCTGTTTCAGGTCTAATGCTTTTAAACTGATCCACAATGAAGAATAGATGTGATCCGTTCACGATTGATTATTGATGCTCAGTAAGTCTGACTGGTTTAAGAGCTTCAGCAGACTCCTGACTCGTCACATGAGACGCGCTCTTCAGTCCATGCAGCTCTCCGACCGATGCGCTCAGGTCACGGTTTGCTGGATGCAGGGGAGATGGGACAATCATGGACCTGGTTTGTGTGTAAGAGACTCACACACTCGACACGGTTCTCAACTTCCACTATTATGACACGAGCAAACCTTTTGAAATGCAGCTTCATTTGTCCTTTTTCGACATTTCTTTGGAGAATATAACACTTTGTTGTGAAGAAACGGCTTATTTCTATATCATGTGTGCTGTGTTTCTTTCTTATTACTGGTGTGTTCAGCGTTAATAATCTACACTGATGTATCATACATAACACTGACCTCACACGCTCCAAATGTACTGGATATAATCCAGTTACCAAAGTACCTGGTCCAAAAAATGTAATACCATAGTACTACTTTCATCTCTAAAGAGACCATTTTTTGCAGACAGTATGTATTATTCATTTTTTGTCCAGGCGAGCAGCGCTCCAGATTCCTTTAGAAAGTGATTGGAATGATGTAGACATGTTTTTGTGCTAACAATTTGAGAACATTTGAAAAGAAAACCAAAACAAAAATAGTTTTAAGAATATTTTGCTCCCATGAAGTTACGAACACATTATTTGTGAATATTCTCTGAACTTTCAAAACATCCAGTTTAATAAGCGTTATACAAAAGTTAAGGGCGCATTCCATTTGATCACTTTTATCAAACATTACATGAAAGTTACTTTCTTAGAATGTTCCCTGAAACAAGAAGAAGTAACATTAAAAACATATCGACGAACATTCCATGAACAATAATAATGCTTTCAGAACGTTCGGCCAGATGGAAGTTCTGTTGACATTTGATTATAACTCAAAGAGAACCTTTCCAGAACATTCAGAGAACATTAGTCCCAGTGTTCCTGATGAATGAAATCAAGCCCTTTACTACGTTTATTCTCCTTTAACATCCACTTTCACTAGAAATACAGTCAAACCGAAATCTATTCTGACACCTTCAACATTTCTCACATCATCACTTATTGATTTGCAAACGTATTAATTTATTATCAAATGGTAATATAATATGACAACAACTCTAAACTGCGTCAGAACAAGATGTTCTTGATAATGTCAGATAGTTTTGATAGAAAGGTATGTAATGGATTCGGTTGAATAGATGTCAGCTGTTCAATTTCAGAACACAACACTTTAGCTCAACCGATTACCAAGCAATGCTTCCTTTAGTTCAGTCTGTGGTGGGAAGATATATCAGAAATGATATGTGGTGTCTGAATCATCTTTGGCTTGACTGACAGTAAAGTGGCGTTTGATGTTGACTTGAGCTGCATCTGGTTTTTCGTCTGGTGCTGATCTGACAGATGTGTTAACGCTCATGCATCTGTGTACTGTTCTCAGCCCAGGGAGAATTTACACGAGACGAGCCTCGACCTGCAGTCTCTCGTTTCCAGTGTTCCTTCCCTCTTTCTGTCCAGCATTAACACGCAGACCTGTCCCAGGACGCTGCTCGGCTATAACTGTGGTCTAGGAGTCGGGCCAAGGCCTATAAAATCAAATGACAACATGACAGAAACACCCTCCGCCGGCCGTCTGTCTGACAGAGAGAGAAATGTTTCTAGTCATCAGACTTTGCTTCACTTCTACTCGATTACTTTGGAAAGAAAGTCCACCGAACAAAAACAACCCTAGATCACAAAACTACTTTGCATACACACTATAATGGTGCAGTATATGCCATTAATTGAATACATTTAATACAAATATTCGTAATATCCAGTTATTGTACTCTAATGTTTATACGCTTACATGGTATATTTTAATCATTTAAAACAATTATCAGATGCTTAAATCAACCAGAAAACAATATCAGTTCATTTCTGTTTATTATTCCATTCAGGTATCTGATAGAAATATGTAAAATAACCTTTCAAACGTGTAATGCTATAGGCCATATACATTCAAATAATTACAATTTATATTATTATTATTAATTAAGTCATACATTTTTGTTATGTTTTTGACAATAATTTGTTTATTTAATTTCCAAATGTACGTTTTGTGATATACAATAATTCTATCAGAAATGATCGATTCTATCAGAAATGACCGATTCTATTAGAAATGATCGATTCTATCAGAAATGACCGATTCTATCAGAAATGACCGATTCTATCAGAAATGATCGATTCTATCAGAAATGACCGATTCTATCAGAAATGATTGATTCTATCAGAAATGACCGATTCTATCAGAAATGACCGATTCTATCAGAAATGACCGATTCTATCAGAAATGATTGATTCTATCAGAAATGATGACCGATTCTATCAGAAATGATCATGATTGATTCTATCAAAAATGATTGATTCTATCAGAAATGACCGATTCTATCAGAATGATGACCGATTCTATCAGATTGATTCTATCAGAAATGGGATCGATTCTATCAGAAATGACCGATTCTATCAGAAATTACCGATTCTATCAGAAATGACCGATTCTATCAGAAATGACAATTCTATCAGATCTATCAGAAATGATTCTATCAGAAATGATTGATTCTATCAGAAATGACCGATTCTATCAGAAATGACCGATTCTATCAGAAATGACCGATTCTATCAGAAATGATCGATTCTATCAGAAATGATCGATTCTATCAGAAATGACCGATTCTATCAGAAATGACCGATTCTATCAGAAATGATCGATTCTATCAGAAATGACCGATTCTATCAGAAATGATTGATTCTATCAGAAATGATCGATTCTATCAGAAATGACCGATTCTATCAGAAATGATTCGATTCTATCAGAAATGATCGATTCTATCAGAAATGACCGATTCTATCAGAAATGATCGATTCTATCAGAAATGACCGATTCTATCAGAAATGATTGATTCTATCAGAAATGACCGATTCTATCAGAAATGACCGATTCTATCAGAAATGATTGATTCTATCAGAAATGATCGATTCTATCAGAAATGATTCGATTCTATCAGAAATGACCGATTCTATCAGAAATGATCGATTCTATCAGAAATGACCGATTCTATCAGAAATGACCGATTCTATCAGAAATGACCGATTCTATCAGAAATGACCGATTCTATCAGAAATGACCGATTCTATCAGAAATGACAGATTCTATCAGAATTCTATGATGACCGATTCTATCAGAAAAATTCAGAAATCGATTCTATCAGAAATGACCGATTCTATCAGAAATGACCGATTCTATCAGAAATGACCGATTCTATCAGAAATGATTGATTCTATCAGAAATGATTGATTCTATCAGAAATGACCGATTCTATCAGAAATGATCGATTCTATCAGAAATGACCGATTCTATCAGAAATGACCGATTCTATCAGAAATGACCGATTCTATCAGAAATGATTGATTCTATCAGAAATGATCGATTCTATCAGAAATGATCTATCAGAAATGACCGATTCTATCAGAAATGACCGATTCTATCAGAAATGATCGATTCTATCAGAAATGACCGATTCTATCAGAAATGACCGATTCTATCAGAAATGACCGATTCTATCAGAAATGATTGATTCTATCAGAAATGACCGATTCTATCAGAAATGACCGATTCTATCAGAAATGACCGATTCTATCAGAAATGATCGATTCTATCAGAAATGACCGATTCTATCAGAAATGACCGATTCTATCAGAAATGATCGATTCTATCAGAAATGACCGATTCTATCAGAAATGATTGATTCTATCAGAAATGACCGATTCTATCAGAAATGATCGATTCTATCAGAAATGACCGATTCTATCAGAAATGATCGATTCTATCAGAAATGACGATTCTATCAGAAATGACCGATTCTATCAGAAATGATCGATTCTATCAGAAATGACCGATTCTATCAGAAATGATCGATTCTATCAGAAATGACCGATTCTATCAGAAATGACCGATTCTATCAGAAATGATTGATTCTATCAGAAATGACCGATTCTATCAGAAATGATCGATTCTATCAGAAATGATTGATTCTATCAGAAATGACCGATTCTATCAGAAATGACCGATTCTATCAGAAATGATTGATTCTATCAGAAAATGATTGATTCTATCAGAAATAGATTCTATCAGAAATGACCGATTCATTCTATCAGAAATGACCGATTCTATCAGAAATGATTCTATTGAATTCTATCAGATGATCGATTCTATCAGAAATGACCGATTCTATCAGAAATGATTCTATCAGAAATGACCGATTCTATCAGAAATGACCGATTCTATCAGAAATGACCGATTCTATCAGAAATGATCGATTCTATCAGAAATGACCGATTCTATCAGAAATGATCGATTCTATCAGAAATGATCGATTCTATCAGAAATGACCGATTCTATCAGAAATGACAATCGATTCTATCAGATGATGATTTCTATCAGAAATGATTGATTCTATCAGAAATGACCGATTCTATCAGAAATGATCGATTCTATCAGAAATGATCGATTCTATCAGAAATGATCGATTCTATCAGAAATGACCGATTCTATCAGAAATGATTGATTCTATCAGAAATGACTGATTCTATCAGAAATGATCGATTCTATCAGAAATGATTGATTCTATCAGAAATGACCGATTCTATCAGAAATGACCGATTCTATCAGAAATGACGATTCTATCAGAAATGATTGATTCTATCAGAAATGACCGATTCTATCAGAAATGATTCTATCGATTCTATCAGAAATGACCGATTCTATCAGAAATGACCGATTCTATCAGAAATGATCGATTCTATCAGAAATGATCGATTCTATCAGAAATGATCGATTCTATCAGAAATGACCGATTCTATCAGAAATGATCGATTCTATCAGAAATGACCGATTCTATCAGAAATGAGAATGATGATTCTATCAGAAATGATCGATTCTATCAGAAATGACCGATTCTATCAGAAATGACCGATTCTATCAGAAAATGATTGATTCTATCAGAAATGACCGATTCTATCAGAATTCTATCAGAAGACCGATTCTATCATCGATTCTATCAGAAATGACGATTCTATCAGAAATGACCGATTCTATCAGAAATGACCGATTCTATCAGAAATGACCGATTCTATCAGAAATGACCGATTCTATCAGAAATGATGACGTCTGATGTCTGATCACAAGTTTGGGGTCTTGAGTAAATCTGAGGCCAGTTTGAGATGTTCTTGAGATCTTTTCTGAACTCGAGGAGATTCGATCACTGGTCTTTCACTTCAAACAGAAGCTTTTTTCTTTTTGCAAAGCTAATTTTGTGTTTCCATGTAAATATATTATTCAGAAACCAAGTCCAATCTCTATATTATCATAAAAATGACCAAGTTTAGCTCAGGGTCAGGCGGTCATCCATCACACGTGTCCTCAGGATCGATCTGAAGAGACAAATCATCCATACCACAATATTCAGCTCTGACACCTCGCAGCCTCATTAATCACTGATGCAAATGATGAAGAGCAGATATTCATCCTGACATCCTCTCATTAATCTAGATGCTGACATGTGAAAGACCGGGTGACAGAGGAAGGTTTGCTTGCTAGCAGAAAATAAAGTTTTTGTTTACATTATATATATATATATATATATGTGTGTGTGTGTGTGTGTACTGTATATATTTATTGTGTATATATAATACACACACATTCGATATATATTTAGAAAATATTTACATGTATATACATTTATATTATTATATTATATATATATATATATATATATATTTAATATATAAACATAACACATTTTTCTTAAATATACATGCATGTGTTTGTATGTATATATATAATAAATATACACAGTCCACACTCATATTATGTAAACAAAACGTTTATTTTAGATGTGATCAATCGTTTGACAGCACTATATTATATTATTATATTATATTATATTAGTGAAGTTAAATTATTATAGTCCGCAAAACCTACACAATCTTAGCAGACCTTAGATCTTTCTGGACAATGTACGTGCAAAGCTAAACCCCTGAAATGTATATATTTAATATTTTAATATACATGTAGATATTAGCTGTTAATATGAGAAAAACTAATATGAAACAGCAGTGACTTTACATTTGTAAACTGCAACAGCCACGATCATAAGCTTATACACTGTTGGCAATCTACCAGAATACATGGAGTATTTTATGGAATATTTATTTCTTAAAGACAATGTATGCATATTTTACGTTTTTGTTGTCTTACTGTCCGAGACAAACATGAAACTGTAGCGACTTTACATTTGTCGGGTGTTTCGCTTGTACCTCAACGCGCTTATTTGCGTCATGACGCAACGCGCTGACGCAATTCCGCTACGCGCGAAATTTGGAGCGTTGCGTTCCAAACAAAACAAGAGACAGTTCCCGCCATCGACTGGATCGTTCAGAATGGCGGAGTTGGGCTGCTACTCTCCTAGCTTTAAAAAACCGTCCGATGTTCTGCGGATGAGACGGAAGCGCGCGCAGAGCGAAGGTCCTGACCGGAGGACGGTAACGTTAGACGGGGTTCGTCCGTTCTCCCCGGGGCCGCTTCTGAAAGCACCGTGCCGAGCGAGCGGCGGCGGGAAGCGCAGAAATCCGTTCGCCAACATCGAGAACACGTACAACAGTCCCAAGAAGAGAGCGTTATCACACAGCGACGGACACAGCGGTGCTCTGGACGGTAGAAAGCCGGTTCTGGACGGGAAACTCGGGGAAGAACGTGCGAACGCTGGAACACTATTGAGAGAGGAACTGTTCAACACTGAGCCACAAAAACAACACGAGATAAAGGTGAGAGAACGGTACATTACCGTCAATTGTACTCCATCTACCAGTCCAGTACACACACACACATATATATATACACACACACATATACATACACACACACACATATACACACATACACACACACACATATATACACACACACATATACATACACACACACACATATACATACACACACACACATATACACACACACACACATATACATACACACACACAAAATATACATACATACACACACACAGACCAAAATACATGCACACACATACTACACACACACATATACATACACACACACACATATATATGTATATACACATACACACACACATATATATACACACACACACACACACACATATATATACACACACACACACATATACATACACACACACACACATATATACACACACACACACACACACATATATATATATACATACACACACACACACATATACACACACACACACATATACACACACACACGCGCACACACACACACACACACACGTGTATATACACACTGACTTTAATTTACCATGATATTAACATGGCATTACCAATGTAAATACCAATTTCAACATGTAACGTTATATAAATAGAATGTTATTTTTATTGTGTTTGATATAACATATTTATATTTTAATATTTTGTACATTGTGTGTACTGAAAATGTTAATTCATATAGTTTTATTATTTGTAGTTTTAAAATAGTTTTATTTAACATCAAAATGTATTTATTTTTAGATTCAATAAAAATATAATTCTTAATTTATGTATTCATGTTATTTGTATTATTATATCATATGTTATATTATTAAAGCTATTTTTATTATTTTATAATATAAAATAATATTTGAATATTTTGTTTAAAATATTTTTCTATAGCTAGACCTTTATATAGTTATATTATTCATAATTGACTCTGTACATAAAGGTTTTCTTTTTTTATTATAATAATTTTGGTATTGTTTTGTGTCATTTTGATAATTATATATTTTCAATTATACTTTTTATAATATATATATATAAATATATATATTTTTTATTAATTTACATATTAGATTAAAATGTTTTTATATTCATATTTTGTATTCATTTTTATGTGTATATATAATGTTAGTATTTGTAGTTTATTCGTTTGATATTTATTTATTTATAGTTTTTCTTAAGTAGTTGGCTCATTAGGGTCGTAAAATAATTAATGTTATCTTTACTCAGTTACTATTCTAACAATAGAAATGTAATTTTAATAAATGTTTTTAAATCAGACATTTACTGGGAAAGCTGCTGTATAATATCATATTTTGCTGCTTTGTAACGATTGTTTCGTGAAAAGCGCTATATGAATAATCTTGAGTTGAATATTGGTTATCGGCATTATCATTAAGATGAATATTGGTCTGGTTTTGGCATGTTTACAGTTGTTGTGATCTGTCTGCAGACGGCTGTGTCTCTCTCTGAAGATGCGGGAGTGTTTGAGCCGGAGAGATCCGCTCCAGTGCTGAAGGTGTGTGACGGTTCCTCATGATTCTGTCGTGGTTGATGTGTGTCGATGACGTTCACTCACGTCACGTGTTTGTCTCTAGAGTCCAGAGGCTCCACTGTAGTTGTGGTGATGCTCCTCGTGATTCTGTCGTGGTTGATGTGTGCGATGTTCACTCACGTCACGTGTGTTTGTCTCTAGATGAGGCTCCGTCAGTGTGTTATCGCATCCTCATGATTCTGTCGTGGTTGATGTGTGTGATGCATGACGATTGATTCCAGTCTAGAGTGAGGCTCCAGTGTGTGTGATCGCTCCTCATGATTCTGTCGTGGTTGATGTGTGTCGATGACGTTCACTCACGTCACGTGTGTTTGTCTCTAGAGTCCAGAGGCTCCAGCTGTAGTGTGTGTGACGTTCCTCATGATTCTGTCGTGGTTGATGTGTGTCGATGACGTTCACTCACGTCACGTGTGTTTGTCTCTAGAGTCCAGAGGCTCCAGCTGAAGTGTGTGTGATCGCTCCTCATGATTCTGTCGTGGTTGATGTGTGTCGATGACGTTCACTCACGTGTGTTTGTCTCTAGAGTCCAGAGGCTCCAGCTGTAGTGTGTGTGACGGTTCCTCATGATTCTGTCGTGGTTGATGTGTGTCGATGACGTTCACTCACGTCACGTGTGTTTGTCTCTAGAGTCCAGAGGCTCCAGCTGTAGTGTGTGATCGCTCCTCATGATTCTGTCGTGGTTGATGTGTGTGATGACGTCTCTGTCGTGTGTTGTCTGACGATCCAGAGTGTGTGTGCGGCTCCTCATGATTCTGTGTGGTTGATGTGTGTCGATGACGTGAGAGAGTCCAGAGGCTCCAGTGTGTGTGTTCCTCATGATTCTGTCGTGTTGATGTGTGTGTGTGTCACGTGTGTTTGTCTCTAGAGTCCAGAGGCTCAGCTAGTGTGTGTGATCGCTCCTCATGATTCTGTCGTGGTGATGTGGTCGATGACGTTCACTCACCTGTGTTTGTCTCTAGAGTCCAGAGGCTCCAGCTGTAGTGTGTGTGACGTCCTCATGATTCTGTCGTGGTGACGTCACGTGTTCACTTGTTTGTCTTAGAGTCCAGAGGCTCTAGCTCCTCAGTCTGTCGTGGTTGATGTGTGTCGAGACGCTCCACGTGTGTTTGTCTCTAGAGTCCAGAGGCTCCAGTGAGGTGTGTGTGATCGCTCCTCATGACCTGTGTTTGTTCTAGAGTCCAGAGGTCGTGGTTGATGTGTGTCGATGACTGTGTTTGTTCACTCCAGCTGTAGTGTGTGTGACGTCATTCTGTCGTGTGTTTGTCTCTAGAGTCCAGAGGCTCCAGCTGAAGTGTGTGTGATCGCTCCTCATGATTCTGTCGTGGTTGATGTGTGTCGATGACGTTCACTCACGTCACGTGTGTTTGTCTCGTGTGTTTGTCTCTCCAGAGGCTCCAGAGGCTCGCTCCTCATGATTCTGTCGTGGTTGATGTGTGTCGATGACGTTCACTCACGTCACGTGTGTTTGTCTCTAGAGTCCAGAGGCTCCAGCTGAAGTGTGTCTGGAGTTCCCGGCCGATTGGTCTCTGAAAACACGTCTGTTGTTCACGTCTCCTCGGTCGTTCTCGTGGGCTGAGCATCTGAAGGCGCAGGAGGAGGCGCAGGGCTTGAGCTCTCACTGCAGGGCCGAGTTCTCCAGCTTACCTGCTCAAATACAGGTCAGGACACGCTTACAGGGAAGGAGATGTTCTGTGGATAATCTCAAACTACTAGTAGAAGTCAGCCTACCGATAAACGATTTACAGGTCTTTTTTTTATTACATTTAAAAATATTGAATTTAGTTTTTATGACATTTCATTAAAAAAAAAAGTCTATACTAGGGATGCAGCAATACAGTTAGTTCACGGTTCAATACGTACCTCAGTTTTTTACCACGTTGTTTTTTTTGCAACAAATAAAAACTTGTGTAAACCTCTGTAAACACTGGAAAAAGCCTAGATTATTATATGTATGCTTAACATTTCTTTTGAGAGAGATATTCTTTTTTTTCAATTTGTAACCAAAATGGGATGGATTGGTAATTATTGAGCACTATAAACACATGTAATGCACTTCATTCATACCGGACGCCAGAGGGCGCCCTCACACTGAAAATACACTTATGCACAATTATATGTAGCTTTAAGGCTATCTGTTTAGCATTTATTTGTTTAAAGCTTCATATTTTTGGGAACACTTTATTTGGAGGTGTCCTTGTTACACGTTACATGTTCTTGCTATTATAAGAACAATAAATTATGCATAATTAATTACATGCAGGTAACTTTAAACCTAATCCTAACCATATAGTAAGTACATGTAGTTCTGTCTATGGTACATTTTTATTTTCTGTATATTTTTTTCCTATTGTTACTCATAATTATTGTCTATTCTCTTCATTATTAGTGTTTTTTATTACCTTAATTATATGTTGTCTGCACGATGTTTGTACTTCTGTACTTACTGGAAGCTCCTAACACCAAGACTAACTCCTTGTGTGTGCAAGCACACTTGGCAATAAAGCTCTTTCTGATTCATATTACTTAATTGTTTTTGAGTTTTTCAGAAGTACACAGTTAATACATTCCAATAGGATAAATAACTCTGATGTATAAAGCGTGTGTATAGGATGAAATAACTCTGATGTATAAAGTGTGTGTATAGGATGAAATAACTCTGATGTATAAAGCGTGTGTATAGGATGAAATAACTCTGATGTATAAAGCGTGTGTATAGGATGAAATAACTCTGATGTATAAAGCGTGTGTTTAAGTGGTTGTGGTGTGTGTTGCAGGAGCCGCGGGGCTGTGCAGAGCTGCGCTGGGGGTTTCATCAGTGTCTTCAGTACTGGCAGCACCCGTCGCTGCCCTGGCTCTCGCTCTTCCCGCGGATCGGCGCAGAGCGCAAGTTCTCTGGCAAGTGTGTGCCGTGGGCGCAGGACACCGCGCTGCAGCAGAGTCTGATGAGCGACTGGTACGGGAGAGGGATGAGTTTGGGAAGTTTCTGACACATGCATGTAGGGACGGGCCGTATCTTATCGTTTGCGATAGGGATGCACAATATTATCGGACTGATATCGGAATCGGCTGCTAATGGCTTGAAATGTAAATAGCGGCCCGATGTGAAAAATTATGCCGATATGTCTTGCCGATACGAGGATTAACTCACATGTGCTCAGGGGGTGCTAGCGATCACATCATCAATGCCATAAAATCATGAGTATGTTTTGATTTTGCTATAGCTGACATGAATAAAAATAAAATAAAATCACAAACTTGGCACTTGCAAATTAATTAATTTGATATACAGATTAAATCATTAATGTGTAAAGGTTGTTTTTTTATCAGAAGATTTTCTGAATTTTCACAACTCTTTTGCTTTAGACCATCTACAAATGTTAAATCTTAAAATAATATGTTAAGGTTACCACCGCGTCTCATCAGCAATTTATATATATATATATATTAGTTGATTTATAATTTTAAAAGCTTTCAATGTATTATAAAATAACTTAATTATTGTGTATTTAATTCTAACAAAAGTTTTTCTTAAAAACTAACCAAAATTTAAAAATGATTTCTTTGTAATTTCCACACAGGAGAGATTTTGTGTTTCCAAACAAAAGGAAATATATAATATTATATCAAATATATCAGTATTGGCATTGGATATCTGCCAAAACGAGTTGAAAAATATCGGCATCTGCAAAAATCCAATATTGTGCATCCCTAGTTTGCTATACACTGTTAAAAATTCTCCCCACGATAAGAATTAGTCTTCCGCGATAATAACGATAAAGTCTAGTTGTTGTCATATTTTTGTGTGCGACCGGAGCGCCATTGGCGGAAGGCAGAAGTGAAATTGAGGAGGAGTTTATCACTAAACAAGGAGCTCCTGATTTGGGCTGTACAGCGTGACAAAAAATCGTTCTGAGCCTTTAATAAATGCACTACATCAGCACAGTTTTGCATGTGTATGAGCCTGTTGTCCAACAAAGATATCATTTATTGACATGCTTTTTCTCCAAATTAACTTCATAACATCAGTCGAGTGTTTGAAATAACTTTTTGTTTCATATCACCGAATGAGGCAGAAATCCTACTATTTTATAGTATTAGTACAGTGATAAAGGCTATGTCGATTAGCATTGCATTATAAATATACTTTATCCTTATAAAAATACCCTTCAAGAACACAGATAAACCGTATATTGTTGCAATCGCATGTTGTCTTCAAGTTTCCTCAGTTAAGATTTCTCTATCTGCATTTTATTCAGCGATAACTGGATGCCTTTGTCCATATTAGGGATTTCCTGGAGCATAGTCAGTGCTATTACTTTTTTTTATTACTATTGCTTCCAGTATGAATTAAACAGTCATTACATTACGTGTGTGCTCAGTAATGATCACAAAACCAGGGTAAAAATAGGAAAGGTAATACTTTTCTCTAAAGAAACAGCTTTTTTGTCTCTTTGTGGATGCATACGATTCCATGAATTATCATCATTGATATCGTTATCACAATAAATACCATAAATGATTGTGATATATCAAGCCCATATCCATGCATGCATGCATATAAACACTGGCCTGTGTGTCTCTGACTGAGGTTCTGTGTGTGTTGCAGGTCTGTGAGTCTGACGTCTCTCTACAGTCTGCTGAAGGCCCGGCTCTGTCCGTATTTCTATCTGTGCTCGTATCAGTTCACGGTGCTGTTCAGAGCGGCCGGTCTGAGCGGTGCTAAAGGCATCAGCGCACTGCTGTCCCCCACCACTCGAGGGCTGCGCGAGGCCATGAAGGCGGAGGGTAAGAGCTAGGGTTGGTAGGGTTCACATTTTAACCGCTACGGTACCTGAAATTCAGTGCAGTTACTCAACGGTACCTTATTCGGTACTTTACTCTGTAATAACAAAAACATTTAAAAAATAGTCCAAAACTGTCAAACAATTAATCGCATCCAAAATAAAAGTTTTTGTTTACATAATAAATATACACAATACACACACATATATTATGTATATATAAATACAGTATATATTTAGAAAATATTTACATGTTTACATGCATACAATTATATTCATATAATTAATATTATATATTTAATATATATATGCATAACATATTTTTCTTAAATATATGCTTGCATGTGTGTGTTTATATATACATTATAAATACACAGTACACATTATGTAAACAATTTTTTATTTTGTATCTGATTAATCACGATGAATTGTTTGACAGCACTTTTAAAGACTAGAGTAATATATTTCTGGTACATGTTAAACCGCACTTTTATTTTGACAGGCTGCCGTGATGTTTCTGTGTATACAGTATGATATGATGCTAGTTTTCTCAAATGAACCGATTAAATTCTCATGAAGAGACTCACAGTAAGTTCATGTGTTTACGTCGTCATGTAGTGAGACTAAAGGCCCAAAATCACCGCAAGCGTCACACGGGCTTTGGTGCTTGTGTAGTAAACAAAACCGCGTCTCCAGCATTCATACATACAGAGGTGTGAACCGTCTTTTTGTGTTTTAACATTCACAGACATTAGACTAGTCCATATCGGGATTCCAATGAAATGACAGACCTACTTTTGATTTATTCATCCAGAAATGTACGATTTCTGTGGCAGTCTGCACTGAGTAAATTCAGTATATATACAGTAAAACTGTGTGTGTGTGTGTGTGTGTCTCTGTGTGTGTGTGTGTGTGTGTGTGTGTGTGTGTGTGTGTGTGTGTGTGTGTGTGTGTGTGTGTGTGTGTGTGTGTGTGTGTGTGTGTGTGTGTGTGTATAAAGGACCCTCTCTGTGAAAACACAGCTTAAGTCTTGTTTTGAGATTTACTCTTTTCTGCATAAAATACAAATTGTAAAGAACATTCTGTGAAAATATATTATTGGTATCTTTAATATTGAGTGAGGCCATGTCAAAGATTGAAATCATAGAGAAATTAAAGCTTGCAATCAAACTTTGATGCTTGTTATCTCATATTTAGATTTTTATACATTTAACCTGGTTTTTACAGAGAGGGTCACATATATATATATTATTTTTAAAGTAGACCTATAGATAATTACGATTTGAAGCAGAAATATTTAAAAAACAAGTGTTATTTTTATTTTCTGATAAATTAAATAGTTTGGTTGTAAATGTCTCTTTGTATCCCTTTATTTGTTTTTTTGATAAATGATTTCTCCAATAATTCCTCATTATTTGTACAGAATGACCTCATTTTGAACGTGTCTCATTGCACCTTTGAAGTGGTTTAATCAAACTTGAAGTGCAGTGGTTTTAGCTCCGTGAACAGAGTCCGTGTCACTGTGTCCTGAAGTCTTGTGTCGGATCTGTGTTTGTGTTCAGGGATAGAGTTCTCTCTCCCTCTGCTGGAGGAGAAGAAGAAGAGCAGAGAGCGGAGTGAGAGCGCGGGGGGGTGAGTACAGGACCGCTCTCCGCTGATGGATGCTGATCTGCTTTCAGTGCTCAATGCATTCGTCGTCTCTGATTTGACAGATTAAGTGAGCACAGTGAAGACGAGGAGGATGATGAAGATGATGATGATGACGGTGGATTTTCCTGGCTGAAGGAGATGGGCGTCCAAGACAAGATCAAGAAGCCAGATGCCATTTCTGTCAAACTGTATCCTTCACAAGCATGTGTTTATGCAGTGCTTTCTTTACTTATGAAATCCGATGATCTTATTGTTTATATTTGTATAAATATATATTTATATTTTATATTTTCTTCATTTAATGAAATTAATTTTAGTTATCGATTATCATTTTTGTTGTTTTTTGTAATTTTTATTTGTTTTTATTTTGTTAAATGTGTAACGTTTTTATAAATTTTTATTTATTAATTTAATTTTGGTTTAATATTTTGGCTTAGTGTCATGTTAGAATAATTTGTATACTCATACCTTTTGTTGTTTTAATATTTTGAATATTTTTTAGCTTTACTTTTTGTTTTCATTTAAATGTTTTTGTATGTATTTATCAATTGATTTAATTTCTTTATTCTTAAATGTGTATAAATATAGTATTTATAGAGTTTTAACTTATAGTTTTAGTTACTTTTTCTTATTTGTAAGTCGCTTTGGATAAAAGCGTCTGCTAAATACTAGAAGTAAAGTAATATTTAGTACTTAAACTTTGAAGCTGAATTCAAATAAGTTAATGTTTAAATAAATCATTTTACTCCACATTTATTTATTTTATTGATTATACTGTTTTTAATGTAAATAGACAACGGTTTAGTTCAGAGGTGTGTTCAACTGTTTTATTTAAAAGTATATCACATGATTGTACTTTAGAACTTTTGTCTGGTGTAGATATGAAACTTCTATAATATAACTTTGTTAATTGTATATTTAGTGTAATTTATTCTGAGATCGATATGAAAATAGCCTTGATGCTGGCATGGTGTTAAAAGTGCATAAATTACGTTTATTTTATTTCAGGTAACAAACATGTTTTTTTTAATGGTGTTAGTTTTAGTGCAGTATTATAACTCCACGTGGAACATGACCTCATGTGTTTATTAGCCCAAAGCTCAAGTCACCTGATCTCGTTCCTTAAGTGGCGCCGCAGTCGTAAGGAGCACAGAGAGGTGTGTTTGGACCACCGACCGGAGTCCGTGGTGCTGGTGGAGGGTTCGAACACCTTCACGCTGCTCAACTTCCTCATTAACTGTAAGAGTTTGGTGGCTGGAGCCGGTTCTCAGGCGGGGCTTCCTCCGACTCTACTGGCCCCTACAGCCTTCAGAGGGGCCACACTGCACACGCTCCAGGTACGAGGCCTCGTGCTTCACCTTCGTCACAGTCTTAGCACTTATTTCTCCTTTTATCACTGATTTAGACTGATCTTTTCACACGTTTACAAAGTTCTGTATTTTTATTTTATTTCAAAAATATATTTTAGATATATTGTACTTTTATTTATATTGTTTATTTATTGTTTTATAATTTTGTATTTTATTGCATGTCATTTTTCACTTTTGCATTATTTATTGTATTTAAATGTACTTTATATTTTGTCATTGTATTTGTATTTTTTTTTATTGTATTGTTTTTTTGTATTTTAGTTTTATTTATATTTATAGCATTTTGTTTTTCTTTTTAAATTTATTGCATTTTACTTTTATATTGTATTTTTTTTTTACTTTTTATTTTCATTTTGAATTTTATATTGTTAAATTTTTACATTTTATTGTATTCTATATTTGTTTTTATTTCTTATTTTTGTAAGTTTTATTTACATTTATTGCATTTTACTTTTATATTGTATTTTAATTTTTTTCAAACTTTTTATTTTATTTTAATTTTTCATTTTATATTGTTTAATTTTTACATTTTATTGTATTCTATATTTGTTTTTTTATTTCTTATTTTGTAAGTTTTATTTACACTTATTGCACTTTTTGTCACTTTTAATTTAATTTGATTATAATGTTGTTGTATTTATATGTATTTTTGACCAGCATCAGTATATTGAGGCTGTCACTGGACTTGTTTCTAATGACAGTGGTTTGTCTCTGTGTCGTCAGGCCCGGGCCGTGAATGTGAAGACTCTGGTGAGAGCGGGCTATCAGGACGTGTGCAGTCTGGAGGTGACGGGACCCATCATGCCCCACACGCTCCACGCGCTGACGCAGCTCCTCAAACCCGCTCAGAAAGGAGAGTTTTCTGTGGGTCTCTACACCCACGAGCCCACGGCCGTCCTGAACGTGCCCCTCGGCCAGACCTCGGACCCTCAGCAGCTGGTGCGCTCAAACTCATGCACTCATCGTGACCAGGGCTCATTTCTCTTACATTTACACTGAAGAAACAAGATTTACTTTCAAACTACTTTTACTCGGAATTTCCCAAATAATTACAAAGAAACGGTTTGTCACACATTGAACTAAATATGAAGTTTTAAAGTAAAAAAACTGAATAATATTTCAGTTTTATTCAGTAATATTTCAGTAAAAACATACACAAAATAATAATTTTTTCAGTATGCAAAAGCATTCAAATTCTAGTCCAGGAATTCCCAAACTTTTATTATTAGGCATACCTCTTATTTTCTTAAAATACCCCTGAAATTAAAATATTTAAATTAATCAATACACTTGCATATTCATGCTTCGCTGATGTTGGCTATCAGTCACATGACATACTAGTAAACAGATAAAATATCCATGGTTTTATTATAGAAGTGTTTTTATAAATATAAGTGGATTTATTTATTTATTATTCTTTATGGCTGCAGGCAAAAATTAAAATTATTTTGATATATTTCGTATCATATTTGTTTATTTTTATTATTTGAGTAGTAGTAGTTTTCAATTAAAAATTGTTTAAAGAACGTCAGGTAACGTTGTACATTTTTTTAAATTGTTTTTATATAGTTAATAATTTATATTTTATTGTTTACTACTAAATTGTCGTTTTAATTAATATATTATGATAGAAATACATATTTGAGTTGATTTAAGTTTATAAAATAATGTCTAATTTTGCTAGTTTTAACTATGAAAAATGTATTTTTGTTGTAAATTTAAAATGTACTGTATATGAAAATATTATTTATTTATTGTACACTAAGTTATAATAATAGTAATATTGATGTCATAGATTCTTCACTTTCGAGCATTCAGACCCTAATCACAACGCTTTTATTTTGGCGGAATACTGGTGAAATGCTGTAAACATCTGTCCACAAAGCTGTTGGAAATAATGCAGATGTGTAAATAAAGTGAACCTATTCCCAAACACAGGTTAAACCGTTCATGTTATTTTAGTTGTATCATGTGTGTGTAGTCCGAAGCGCTCATGCTCTGATTCGCTCTTTGGTTTCAGGAGTCTGTGGCACAGGATCTGGGCAGGTGTGGCCTCCAGCAGAGCTCCATTCAGCAGCTGGCCACGCCGAGCATGCTGGGAAAGAGCGCGCTCCGACAGCTGCACATGAGAGACTATTCGTACAGCTGGAAGTCCTGAGATCCAGCTCTGGGAAGCTGACCGGCTCTATTAATATCTGCGGCGTGTCAGGCTTCCAGTGACGCTCACACACTCTCTTCATCTTTATAGACACTGTGTAGCTTTTAGTGTTGTCAGTTTTATTTTTATGGGCTGTAATAATGTTTTAGACTCTAACATTTTTAATCAGCATCTCTCGATGAGAAACAACTAATGACTTCCTTGTGAAGTAACATGTAAAACTGTTAAGAGCTTTCATGGTTATATTTTTGACTGTTGAAATCATATTTGCCAGTGTATGAATTTATTAAATGAATAAGTTGAAGTGCTTTGTATTTCTCATAATATTGTCAAGGATGAGTGCAAAAAAGCACAGAGCAAGCTTTTATGAAGCGAGCGTTTCAATGTGTGGCAGGAGAAATAATTACTGGTGACAACATCCTGTTAATTACATTCCTACTATAAATATGAAATATTGATGAGTGTAAACAATTTTATATTAGGAGTGTGTGTGTGTACAGTGTTTATATAATGTATGTTCCTTCAATTTATATATATTAAAATAGTGTAATGTAGTAATCGATAGATGTGGTTCCCTTTCGAGATTACACTCGTACTGCGTCGATTTCGATGCTGTATGGAAAAAAAAAAAATTTTTTCCTCGTCAACTGAAGCCTAATTCAATCACACAGTTATAACTGCACGTTGATTGGTTTATTAGGATTAAAAAATAAACCAATCACGACTGGCGAGCGAGCCAATGGCTATTCAGCCTGCCAAAGTAGGAGGGGCGTCTGGCTATATAAACAGCTGCTCCAGCCACAGTGACTCAGATTTCTTCTCTTCAGGACGAACTCCCTTCTTCACTGATGCCGGGATCTGCCGTTGAAAACGCCTCAGCAGCCGGATTAGGACCTCTCGCAGACTCGGTCATCCCCTGCAGCCATCCGGCGTCGATCCGCAGAGCCTCTAAAATAGCTAAATTTCTTACGCCGTTGTTGCAAATGCCGCACCGTCATTGTAAGACGTGCAGGTCTCCCCTACACGCTGATGACGCTCACGCTGAGTGTGTGTCATGCTTGGGGAAATCCCACGCTGATGCTGTGCTCAATGGGGCTGATTGCTCTCACTGCGAGAGTTTCAGCCTTGCTTCTCTACGCTCCGCCCCTCGCTCCCTCCCGTTTTCTTCCTCATTCTGGCCCAGTCGCAGGCGGTTTTGGCATCACACAGGACCCTCCTCCTCAGCCACTTAGACTGCCTGGGGCTCAGGGTCAACTTTGCCAAGAGCGTACTGTCACCCAGCCAACGGGTTTCGTTCCTGGGTACAGTTATCGACTCTATGACAGCTACTGTCTCAGCAGAGCGAGCCGCCACAATTCAGCGCCACGTGGCTTCCTTCAAGGAAGGCACTGCCCCGTCCGCTCAAAGCTTTCCAGAAAATGCTGGGCCTTATGGCAGCGGCTTCGCCGGTAGTTCGGCTGGGTCTGCTTCGTATGCGACCCATCCAGTTCTGGTTGAAACAGAGGGTTCGAGCAGCGGCTTGGCGTCACCGCATAACGGTGACTCGGGCCTGTGTATCAGCCCTGACCCGTTGGAAGAACCCGCTCTGGCTAAAGCAAGGAGTGACTCTAGACACGGCACACAGAAGGAAGGTTGTCACGACAGAGGGTTGGGGAGCGCTGTGCGATGGCAAACCGACCTGCAGTCTATGGTCCGAGGAGGAACACCGGTCGAAATCGACGCAGTACGAGTGTAATCTCGAAAGGGAATGTACTCGGTTACTATCGTAACCTCGGTTCCCTGAGATATGGGAACGAGTACTGCGTTCCTGGCCGTGCTATGAACTGCACGCCTCGGTTGCTTCCTTCGAAGAAATCTGAGTCACTGTGGCTGGAGCAGCTGTTTATATAGCCAGATGCCCCTCCTACTTTGGCGGGCTGAATAGCCATTGGCTCGCTCGCCACAGTCGTGATTGGTTTATTTTTTAATCCTAAACAAACCAATGAACGTGCAGTTATAACTGCGTGATTGAATTAGGCTTCAGTTGAAGAGGAAAAAATAGTTTTTCCGACGCAGTACTCGTTCCCATATCTCAGGGAACCGAGGTTACGATAGTAACCGAGTACGTTATTTACTGATCTTATTTTGAGTTGTGAACCATTTTCATTGAGACTTTTAAAAATATAAAAAAATACTAAAACCCTAATAAATATTTATTTGTTGCATTTTAGGGCCATAAAGAACATTTTGATTGTGAAACTATAAAAATAAAATAATGTAATGATAGATATAAATTAAAAAACATTTTAAAATGTTTAATGATATGCATATTTTTGTAGTTGACATAAATATTCTTTAGCCTTTAAACACATGTAGTTTAATATATCTACCATATCTCTATTCTAATTCTATTCTTTAAAAAACTTGCCCCTTTTAGACTTGCACTCTATTCATTTACTGCTTGTTTTCTTACAAAAAACTAGCACTAGCTTCTCTATTCTATCTGTTTTCTTTTTAGTTCTATAATTAAAAAACCCTTGCCGTGTGTAAGCTGAGACTTGTTATAGTACCATTGCTCTTTTGTTGATCTTGATTGCTTCTGTTCTCGTGTGTAAGTCTCTTTAAGTAAAAGCGTCTGCTAGAATAAAACATTCATTGGTGCAGGTTTTTGTGCTTTTATAAGTCACTGTGTATAAAACTATTTAAGCAATCAGGTTTCTACAAACGGCTCGGTCTTTGTGTCCTCGTGTGAATCAGATCGGTCGTGCTTGTCTTAAAATAGAGCCAGGAGTGTTGAAGAGCGTAAATACTTGAAGTCAAGCCAAGAGAGTCCATCATTCAGAAGATGATCCGTGTGTCTCCACGTCTAATGTTTCACAGCCACGACTTAAACGTGCATGAAGAACCGAATCAAGCCAAGCTATTAAACCCATGCCACTGCACTGAAGTATTGTAAAGGTAATGGCATTACTGCAGTGTAATGTTATTAATTGTGATGTTGCTTCAGGTCATAATTCAGCACCCATGACACCTCGAGCCCTAAACATAAAGCAGCATGACATTCTCGGACAGACCCCTGGATTCATGTTCTCTCGGTTCAGCATGTGACTCGTCCCTCATTGTGACTGAACTCAAGACGAGGCGAGAGTGGCTTAAAAACACTTGGTAAGTGCTGCTGAACTCCCTCATTTATTCAGTATACTGTGGCTTTACTACGGTGCAATGATGGTAATACCATGATATTGACTAACAATATTGGAGAAACATCTCATTTCACTGCTGAATGCTCATTTTATTTATCATGAAGCAGTCAAATTACTCAAAAGAAACAAAATTGAAATGGTGAAATCAAGTTATGTTCATATATATGTTAATATATATTCACCGTCTGTTTGATTACATGTAGAAACATAACTGCATGATTCTTACTGTATTTCTGCCAGTCACTCACCACTAATAACATATTTCTAAATATAATGTAGAAACTTAAAACGCTCTGTAAAGCTGCTTTGCAATGATTTGTATCAAATCGTTATACAAATAAACTTAAATATAATTTAATATATCGTATGTAATACAGTCTGAAATATGTCATATGTAATACAGTCTATTAATGCATTCATTTTTTTCAGGTTTAGTTTTTCTTTCACCTTTCCATCAAACATGATGTACTAATATAAAATATATCTGATGCATACACTATCAGTTAACATAAATAGTCAAATACAGGTTAAATCTCTCATTTCAATGACTAAACTTCATAACCAGTGTTGTAATTGTTAACAAAAGAAATGTTTAAATTCTTACCTTGACAAAAAAAATTGATGTAAATTTGATAATAAAATGAATTAAAATAAGTCAAATAAAATATAAATTAAATTGTAAATAATAAATTAGATTAAGCTGCAGCACTAAAATTACTAAAACAAAAATGCAAGCTAAATAGATTTTTAAATCACTAATACAAAAATAAGCTAACTCAAAATAATAAATACTAATAGTATATAAATACTACAGTTAATTTTTGAATCAATAATGGCTCAAATCCCTTGAGCTTTAGACAAACTAACTATTGCTGCATTGTGTCTAACTTTTATATAATTTGGTATCAAACAAATATGTTTTCTAACTGAGAAGCTAGTGAGATCATGGACTGCGGGGTCTGGAGGGTTTTGTGTGGCTCTGGTTTCAGGCTCAGGGTGACACGTCAGCACCATTAAATAAAGCGTTTGTGGCAGTCTCTATTGGATGATCCTTCTGCTGCTCAACACACCCCCACCACGTGCACTCCTGCTCCACCTCAACACACCCCCACCACGTGCACTCCTGCTCCACCTCAACACACCCCCACCACGTGCACTCCTGCTCCACCTCAACACACCCCCACCACGTGCACTCCTGCTCCACCTCAACACACCCCACCACGTGCACTCCTGCTCCACCTCAACACACCCCCACCACGTGCACTCCTGCTCCACCTCAACACACCCCCACCACATGCACTCCTGCTCCACCTCAACACACCCCCACCACGTGCACTCCTGCTCCACCTCAACACACCCCCACCACGTGCACTCCTGCTCCACCTCAACACACCCCCACCACGTGCACTCCTGCTCCACCTCAACACACCCCCACCACGTGCACTCCTGCTCCACCTCACCACGTGCACTCTGCTCCACCTCAACACAACCCCACCACGTGCACTCCTGCTCCACCTCAACACACCCCCACCACGTGCACTCCTGCTCCACCTCAACACACCCCCACCACGTGCACTCCTGCTCCACCTCAACACACCCCCACCACGTGCACTCCTGCTCCACCTCAACACACCCCCACCACGTGCACTCCTGCTCCACCTCACACACCCCCACCACGTGCACTCCTGCACTCCTGCACTCCTGCTCCACCTCAACACACCCCCACCACGCACTCCTGCTCCACCTCAACACACTCCTGCACTCCACCTCAACACACCCCCACCACGTGCACTCCTGCTCCACCTCAACACACCCCACCACGTGCACTCCTGCTCCACCTCAACACACCCCCCACCACGTGCACTCCTGCTCCACCTCAACACACCCACCACGTGCACTCCTGCTCCACCTCGACACACCCCCACCACGTGCACTCCTGCTCCACCTCAACACACCCCCACCACGTGCACTCCTGCTCCACCTCAACACCCCCCCAACACTCCTGTTCCACCTCAACACACCCCCACCACGTGCACTCCTGCTCCACCTCAACACACCCCCACCACGTGCACTCCTGCTCCACCTCAACACACCCCCACCACGTGCACTCCTGCTCCACCTCAACACACCCCCACCACGTGCACTCCTGCTCCACCTCAACACACCACCCCCACCACGTGCACTCCTGCTCCACCTCAACACACCTGATTATTCATATTTAATCCGTTTTATTTAACAGGTTTTCTGAGAGGAAATGCATATTCTTGGGACTATATTCATTTTTATTCTGGCCCTCAAGGGTAAGTAATACATTTCCTCTGTTTAGTGTCTGTGTATATTAGTGTCACCTGAAAATAAAATCTGCAGATTTTTCCCATCCAAGATGTAGATGAGTTTGTTTTTACTTCATCAGATTTGGAGAAATGTAGCATTGTATCAGTGTCTCAGCAATGGATGCTCTGCAGTGAATGGGTGCCGTCAGAATGAGAGTCCAAACAGCTGATAAAAACATCACAATAATCCACATCACTCCAGTCCATCAGTTAACATCTAGAAGAGAAACAAATCCATCATTGAGACATTTTTAACTTCAAACCACTGTTTCCGACTAAAATATGAGTCCATAATCCATAATTCCTCCAGTGAAAAAGCCCATCTCCTGTCGTCTTTCACATCAAAATCCAGCAACATATGCATTATTATATAACAAAACTGTTTTGGTTTATAAACAGTGCTTGATCTGTGCAGATTTCTCTCCTGATTCAGACCAGAACACTTTTTCACCGGGGGAAGCGTTATTATGGATTATGGATTATGAACTCGTATTTTAGTTGAAAACGTCTTGATAGATTTGTTTCAGCTTTTGTCTTCTCCAGATATTAACTGATGGACTGGAGTGGTGTGGATTATTGTTATGTTTTTATCAGACTCTCTTTCTGACGGCACCCATTCACTTCAAGCAACTTTACATTTTTGGGTGAACTCTTCCTTTTAAAAGCCCTGGTTTGAAGAATTCCTGCATCTCCTCCTCCAGTCTGTCTAGGTTTCTACCTTCAGGCGTCGGAGGTCCAGGCGTATGTTGGAGAAAGCGTGATCTTGGCCTGTAATGGTTCAGGGTTGTCTGTGGAAGAGCTGCACGTTCACTGGGAGGCGATGGGCAAAGACGTGATCTCTCTCCGAGGAGACGTCGTCACGGTCGGGAGAGGTTTTGAAGATCGGGTGAACTTCCTCAGCGATCCTGCAGAGTCTGAGGACTTTTCCCTCATTCTGTCAGATGTGATGCTGAACGATGGAGAGATATATGAATGTCTCTGGGAGGGAACAAAACCCATTTGCTCTGTGTTACTACAAGTGTCGAGTAAGTACAGCAACTCACAATTACTGGTTGAGAAAGACTAGTTATAAATGTAAAAACACCTCAGGAAACAGTGCCTTCATTAGTTTTTATTGTTTAGTTTGCAGAAAGGTACTTCTGAACGAACAGGCTTAAAGTATAACTGCCATAGACACTGAGGAACCATCATTATTATAGATTAATGGTTAACAAATCTGTTTTCATTGATTACAATAATTGCCATACAACACATGTGATTCATATCAATAATTATTTATTGTTACTAATCATATGTTTAACCCTGCACCAAGGTTATTAACCACACTAAAAATATATTTTTCATTGTTTTAAATAAGCAAAAAAAAAAAAATGTTGAAATGAAATAAATGTTTAAAATATTAATTTAATATTTAAAAAAATTATAATAATCAGGTTGCCAAAACTAGATTTCTCATTCAACTTGATGTACTAAAATTATTAAAACTGAAATAAAAATTAATAAACAATATATGGAGAAAACTTATGAAATTGACAAAAGCATAACAAAATTATTATAACTTTATCTATACATTTTATAAATATATACATTTTATTTAAATGTAACTATAAATGGCACAGTTTTCTGAGAATGACCTAAAAAATTTAATTCATACAAATATTGGTTCCTCAATAAATTTGCAGTCAAGAATTTTTAATAAATCATTTTAATTGTACAGAGTTTGTGAATTGGCTGTTTGGTTCAAATAAAATCAAATATACACTATTTTATATTTTAAATAAACACTAATATTTAATTGTTGCAGGGTTTGTGAACTGCTGTTTAGTATAAAAATTGATTTAATATAAAATAATAGTGCGGATGCGATTAATCACATCCAAAATAAAAGTTTTTGTTTACATAATATATGTGTGTGTACTGTGAATATTTGTTATGTATATATAAATACACTCACACAGAGCATATATTTTGGAAATATTTACATGCAGATAATTTATATTCTTATATTTATATATAATATATTTAATATATAAACATAACATATTTTTCTTATATATATACATGCATGTGTTTGTATTTATATATACATAATAAATATACACAGTATACGCACTTTTATTATGTAAACAAAACTTTTATTTTGGATGCGATTAATCGTTTGACAGCACTAAACATTTTTCATTAAATTAAAAGTTCTGGAGAAAATAGTAAACGTGTCTCTCTTGTTAATAAATATAAAGATTTCACCAAAGGTTCTCTTTTGAATTCAGAACCTGTTTTGAACCTTTGGTGAATCCATAATATCAGTCTTCCTGTAATAAAAGCTTCACCAGGTATAATATAAAACTCTCTCTCTCTCTCGTCTCTCTCTCTCTCTCGTTCCTGCAGCACCAGCGGGTTTCCCCGATCGTGTTCAAGTGTTTGAGGGCGACGATGTCACTTTGGTCTGCTTTGGAAACATCCCTAAAAACAAACCTTGGGAAGACGTGTACCTCCAGTGGCTGAAGGATGAGAGAGAAATCCTGCGCTTGAGCTCTGGACAGATGGACGTCAGTATCGATTACAGCGACCTGAGGTTACCGGCCAAACACGACATCAGTCGCGGGATCTTCTCGCTGAGCATCCGGTCAGTCAGTGTTTTCGACCGGGGCGTTTATCAGTGCCGTTACAAGAGCACCGACTTCGAGGCGCCGCGGAGCGGATTCCCGGAGACACACACGCTCGCGGTCCGGGGTAACGTTACAGAGCTCTTCAAACGATTAATGCGATTAATACAAAATAAAAGCTTTTGTGTACATACTATATGTGTGTGTACTGTGTATATTTACTATGTAAATACACACACATGCATGTGTATATTTCAAAAAAATATCTTATGTTAATATATTCAATATATTTATATATAATATCGATTATATGAATATAATATATGCATGTACATATTTTCAAAATATATACTGTATGTGTGTATACTTATACACAGGCCTACATTATAAATATACAAAGTGCACACACATATATTATGTAAACAAAAACGTTTGTTTTGGATTAATCGCATGACAGCACTACTAACAATTTATTTATTGTTATTATTATTACTAATAATAATCTGTTTTGATGATTCTCTTGAAATTAAAAATATTTATGTCTGAATTATATCATTTCTGTTGGCTTTGCTATTGTAGCCAAAATATTTAAAGATAAAATACATAATTTATATGCCAAAACGCTTTCTGCTGCTTCTTAGCCATTGGTTGAAATTGATAGCCACGCCCACGACTCACGCTATTGGTTGAGCCAGTTGTTGTGTAGAATAAGGCGGGTCACTTAAAACAAACAAACAAACAACAAAAGTGTGTTTCCCTCTGAATTATAATTCAATACACAAGTCAGTTTAGAAAGTATAGAATTATTTAAAATAAATCTATGGTTCAATTATATCTCATTTTTTATAATATTATTACAATAATATATTTGTATACCGTATTACAGTAAAAATTGCAGTAAAACAATAGTTTTTTTTTTTTTTTTTTTATAAATAGGCCTTTAACATAAGGGCAGTACAACAAATATGATATGTTCATATTCAATACATTTAATATTATATTCTTTATATATTATACTCTATATAATAATTTATATTACATTATTTTTATGACAAACAGACACATTTTCCATCTAAACTATATTTCTGTCCTTTTTACAGCAAATCTCAATTCTGAAATAAATCATTTTTATACATAAAATTGAAACTGATACAGCTGTTATTTCAGTAAGCATAAAACGTGTAAGACAGTACAACAAACTCAATACATAAATACTTAATTCAAATATTGTATTTTGTTTAATATTATATTTGTATTATATATTACATTTAGTCATTGTATTCTGTTTCTGTCATTCAGTGACGGGTACGTCAGTCACAGAGACCGGCACTGATTCCGGTGAGTATTTTGTTTCTGTGTGACTAATAAACAATGAGACAGATTTATGCATTCAGAGAGTCATTTATATATTTTTCTCTTTTTTTAACAACAATTCTCTTTAATGCAACTGAAGTTTTAAACTATTTAGATTTTTTTGGAAAATCTGGAATCTGAGGGTGCAAAAAAATCTAAATATTGAGAAAATCACCTTTAAAGTTGTCCAAAGTGAAGTTCTTAGAAATGCATATTACTAATCAAAAATGTAGTAAAAAAAATTCAAATATACAAAAATTCTTCATGGAACATGATCTTTACTTATTATCCTAATGATTTTTAGCATTAAAGAAAAAATTATAATTTTGACCCATACAATGTTGGCTATTGCTACAAATATACCTTAAGACAGGTTTTGTGATCCCTCTTTAATTCTTGGATGTTGCATTAATAATCTCTCTCTCTCTCTCTCTCTCTCTCTCTCTCTCTCTCTCTCTCATATTGTCAGCTGTGTCTTCAGAGGTGTGGAGCAGCCCGACGTCTCTCTTCCAGCGCACTCTCTCTCTCTCACAGGAGTGCTAGTGTGCCGGTTTGGGCTCAGACTGAAAGCAGCAGCTCTGTGTCAGCGCACACACATGCTGACAGCTCTCAGACTCAAAGCAGCAGCAGCTCTGTGCCAACACTGACATATGCTGAGAGAGACGGAGGTACTGTACTACTGATATACTAGACTGTCACACTACTGCCTAATCTAATCTCGGTTGTACTGTCAGCTATTGATGACACATCAGTCACTCAGCTACTCATTCATATACAGGTATTGCAAACTCTTCTTCTAGTGACACGTCAGTCACAGAGACACACTGATCCACTGAACTTTAGCACATGGAGTCATCACAGGCTTGAATTCCGAAAATGTTGGGACAACTCTTTTATTGAACATAGATAACATAACACACTGATGCACATCAGCTCACTACAGGTCACCATGGTGTAGCACAGCTTTTCAAAACAGTTTGAAGACGTCTGGTCATCGAGTTTCTCTGGTGCCTGTCCAGCCGCTCGTCTTTGACGTCTGCACCAAATGTTCTCGATCTCAGGCCAATTCAGCACCCAGCTCATGCTGCACTGTCATCTTATCTTTCAGCGCCTTTGCAAGCTGCCCATATATGCACTGTCAGAGATGCTCACTGAATGCTGATAACATGCTGTCATGGCAATTTGTGTTAAATGTGGACTCGTCTGACCATTGTGAAACAGGAGTGTGTGTTCAGCCATCTGCAGATAGCGCAGTGGTTTCATTCCTCTCGCTCACTACTTACTAGTGTAATCCTGATTTTTTGCCTTTACTGTTTCAGCAGAGCTCTGGAGTACAGTACATAGCTGGACTCAGCTTCAGCAGCTCACACGCAGACAAGACAGGTTTGCCTGGTGTCAGGCTGTTTAGCCACACTTATTGAGCACTGACACAATGGGTCCCCCCAGAGGGACACAGGCACTTTGAGACATTCACACACACACACAAAGGTTTACATAATTCATCAACTTAACTGTCCATTTTTACAATTTGTCAGACTGTCACACATCTAATCTAATCTCGGTTGTATTCTTGTTGACAGATACGTCAGTCACTGAGACAGCTACTCATTCTGGTAAGTATATGCATGTGTGTGTTATACAGGTATTGTTTCTATCTTTCATTTATTATCATAAATATTATTTAGTAGTTTTATTAATTTTAGTCTTTGTTTTTCTCTTTCAACTCTTCTTCTAGTGACGGATACGTCAGTCACAGAGACAGACACTGATCCTGGTAAGAACTGAGTTTGTTTCTGACTTTAGTAATCATAATAAACACTGAGACATTTATGCATTCAAAGAGTCGTTTATAAATGTAGTTTAGAAATGTTTAGTATCACTGTTATGTTATTATATGTATTAATATGTTGAATATTATAAAGGCTTGAATTCCGAAAATGTTGGGACTTTTTTACATTTAAATAAAATGAAAACTAAAAGAATTTCAAATATTTTTTTGACTATTGAACATAGATAACATAACACGTTTAAACTGATACATTTTACAATTTTATGCACAAAATCAGCTCATTTTAAATTTGTTGCCTGCTACAGGTCTAAAATAGTGGGATGGGGGATTGTTACCATGGTGTAGCATCTCCTCAGCTTTTCAAAACAGTTTGAAGACGTCTGGTCATCGAGTTTCTGGAGTTATGGTGTTGGAATTTGGTCCCATTCTTGCCTGATATAATTCCCAGCCGCTGAAGAGTTCGTGGTCGTCTTTGACGTATTTTTCCATTCAATGATGCACCAAATGTTCTCTATAGGTGAAAGATCTGGACTGCAAGCAGGCCAATTCAGCACCCAGACTCTTCTACTACGAAGCCATGCTGTTGTATGTGGTTTTGCATTGTCCTGCTGAAATACACGTCATCTGGAGGGGAGCATATGTTTCTCTAAAACCTTTCAGCATTCATAGTGCCTTCCGAAACATGCAAGCTGCCCATACCGTATGCACATATGCACCCCCATACCATCAGAGATGCTGGCTTTTAAACTGAATGCTGATAACATGCTGGAAGGTCTCACTCCTCTTTAGCCCGGAGGACATGGCATCCGTGATTTCCAACAAGAGTGTTAAATGTGGACTCGTCTGACCATTGAACACTTTTCCCCTTTGAAACAGTCCATTTTAAATGAGTCTTGGCCCACAGGACATGACAGCGGTTCTTTACCATGTTCACATATGGTTCTTTTTTGCATGATAGAGCTTTAGTTGGTATCTGCAGATAGCATGGTGGATTGTGTTTACCGACAGTGATTTCTGGAAGTATTCCTGGGCCCATTTAGGATTGTCAATGACAGAATCATGCCGATGAGATAATGCAGTGTCGTCTGAGGGCACGAAGACCACGGGCATCCAACAAAGGTCTTCGGCCTTGTCCCTTATGCACAGAGATTTCTCCATGTTCTCTGAATCTTTTGATGATATTATGCACTGTAGATGATGAGATTTGCAAAGCCTTTGCAATTTGACTTTGAGGAACATTGTTTTTAAAGTATTGCACAATCATTTTACACACTCTTTCACATATTGGAGAGCCTCTGCCCATCTTTACTTCTGAGAGACTCTGCCTCTCTAAGACATCCCTTTTATGTTACAGACCTGATGTCAATTAACTTAATTAGTTGCTAGATGTTCTCCCAGCTGAATCTTTTCAAAATGTCTTGCTTTTCCAGCCCTTTGTTGCCCCCGTGCCAACTTTTTGGAGACTGGCAGCAGGCATCAAATTTGAAATTAGCTCATTTCATAGATAAGTGTTCTCTATATTCTATTGTGAATAAAATATTGGCTCATGTGATTTGAAAGTCTTTTAGTTTTCATTTTATTCAAATTTTAAAAACATCCCAACATTTCCGGAATTCGAGTTGTATATACACTCACTGTGTATATATATATATATATATAGCATTTTTATTTTCATTTTAGTTAAAGTTTTAGTAATTATGTTGTGATTTTTTTTAAATAGTTACATTTATTAATCTATTAATATATACTATTTAGCAGTTTAATTAATTATAGTCTGTGTTTTTCTCTTTCAGCTCTACTGAAAGATACGTCATTTACTGAGGCAGTCACTGATTCTGGTAAGTATGTGCATGTTATATGGTAGCATTTCTATATTTACTTTTATTAGCATCAATTCTGGTTAGTTTTATTCATTTTCTACTTTTTTTTTCTCTCTAATTTTAGTGACGACAGATTTATCAGTTCCAGAGACCGGCACTGATTCTAGTAAGAACTGAGTTTATTTCTGTTTGACTGTAATGATAATAAACTCCAAGACACATTTATGCATTTTAAAGAGTTATACATTTTAAATGTAGTTTCTGAATTAGTCCATGCATACTGAACACTACATCCCATGTCTGAAGACAAACAGACCATTTATATTGTGTGTGTGTGCTATCTGGATATCGCTTTATTATTATCATTATTATTATTACTATTTAGTTTGTCATTTTAGCACTTTTTTATATATTAGTTTAGTTGCCAAGGCATTATAATATAATAAAAAATGTTATTCTGTTTTTTTTTTACAGTTCATCTAATTTCAGTTTTACTTCAAAGAGGATATATATATATAAATATATACCAATAGAGTCATGGCAGCTTATGTTTTTACTTGAATTCATTAAAATAAGTTTAATGTATATTAATATTATAATGATTATGTAGTAGTTTTATTCGTCTAAGTCTGTGTGTGTCTCTTTTAACACTATTGTAGAGATGCCAGATCCGTCAGTCCCAGAGACAGGCACCGTTTCTGGTAAGTCTCTAAACTGTAGGATAAGAAAACATCAGCTTGAGATGAAGCTTCAGCCTCAGCATCTTCTCCAGTTTGAGTGCTGTGTGTGTTTAATGTGAGATGTTCCTCTCAGGTCAGCGAGATCCTCTGGAGCTGCTCTCGGATGAGATTCCCTGGATCCGCATCGGTCTCATCAGCGGCGTTCTGCTCGTTACTGCCGGCGTTATGGGTTTATTGCTGGTATTAGGAAGAATCTGAGTCGTCGAGAGAAAACCATTGAAATGATTCAGATGTCGGACATTTCCAGGCAAACAGCTGATTTTATGACTACAGGTAGTTCAACAAAATATGATGTATTTTATATATACCTCGTCTTATATGTAGTAGATCACTACTGTTTATTTACAGTACTTAATACTATTTGATGCTTTATCTTGACAGCTTAAAAACATATGAAGAGTTTATTTGCAAAAACAGATAACTCGATTTATTTTTCAAAATCATTTTTTTATGATGTTATCATGTTTTTATTATGTTAGTTAGCTAGTCAAAATAACCCAAATGCAGCTGGATTAAGATTAATTGGAATGCACAATAAAATAAACCTGATTTTTGTTAAAAACGTTAAAAGTTATGTTTTTGCAAATGAAGAACTCTTCATACATTCATATAAACACACACATATATATATATGTGTGTGTGTATCCTATAAATATGCTATATCTTCATCTATTCATATAGCTTTAAATCTTGAGTTTCACAGATTTTAGTTTTTTCATAAAGAGCCGTCATGATTTTAATAAGCCCATATTTTCTCTGAAAAAAGACTGAAATGAGGACAGTTTGTAATTTGTTTCATAGAAACCTCTGGACCCTTTGAATATGGTGCTATTCATTTCTATAAGTGCTGTCGAATGATTAATCACATCAAAATTAATTTTTGTTTACATAATATACAAGTTTATTTATTATGTATATATAAATACAACACATGTATATATTTAAGAAAAATATGTTATGTTTATATATTAAATATTTATATATAATTATACATTTATTAAAATATTAACATGTAAATATTCTCTAAATATATACTGTGAGTGTATTTATATATACATAATAAATAAACACAGTACACATACTTTTATTATGTAAAACATTCATTTTTGGATGTGATTAATCGCTTGACAGCTCTCATGTCTAGAGCTGTAAACGGTGCTGTTCATTATGTTCATGTTCTTAACGTATTATTTTGTACCTGATCATTAAAGCATGAAGCAACATAGCGCTCAGTATAATAAAAGCCGGTGTAGATCTACTAATGTGAAGCTTTTTTAAGTAACATCATTAAAATACATGTGATAGGTGAGGTTTTATGATTACAAGAACAAATATTACAATGGGCTCAAAAATCAACTAGTTTTCATTCCCTATTTATATATTTGCTTCTGTTTTAAGCATAAACTTGTTTCATTTTCAAGATGTTATTTTACATTTTCATTGCAAAATAATTATCTTGATTTAAGAATGTTTCGATATTTATATTAGAAGACAAAAATAGAGGAATATTGCAATTTTTTGCAGTGCATGCAATTACTTTGTTTTAAGGCCTTAATTTGTGGATGGGTGAATTAAGATTATAAACTACATATTTGCTAAACATTATTGCTCAAATTGAAAATTAAGAACACACATTTGTCTGATGACCTAAATCGAGTTTTACATATTTTGTACAAAGCTACTAATCCTTCTTGTGAAGTGAAAGTGAACGTTAATGACCTAGTAATTGATGTAACAGTACATGTGAAGCTGACCGGACTCAATAAAGAGCATCATTTTCCAGTGATGAGATTTTCCATTTATTCTGTTTCATCACAAAAACATGTTCTCTGCAACTTAAAGCAAAGAAAAAAAAAATTATACAGAAAATAATTTTACAGCATGCATAAAACATTTACAAGAGCAGACGCAAGTTTAAAACAATGATGTGGTTCAGTCAAATACGACGTGCAGACGCCATCGCTTTACCAAACCAAGGGCGACGTGGTTGACCAAAATGAACTCAAATGACAAAAGTACTACTAGATATGCCGCTTTAACGGAAACATGAGAATTGAAATGAATGGAGCGTGTCATGTGCTGGTGGCCGCGGTGAAGACGGGGCCCGTGTGAACGCCGTCTCCAGCCACCTCTCCCATCGCCTGCAGAGCCACCGTCGCTGCAATCGCCTTCGCATGTTTCTTATTAGGACTGGCCGCCTGAGGCTGATATTCACATCCGTTCACCACCACCTGATGAACACACACACACACACACACACACACACACACACACACACACACGACACAGACACACACAGACACACACACACACACACACACACACAGACACACACGCACACACACACACACACACACAGACACGCAGGCACGCAGGCACGCACACATGCAAGCACACACACAGACACACACAGACACGCAAGCACGCAGACAGACAGACACACACACACACACACACACACACACACCTGTCAACTTCAAAAACATCCTTTAGCACTAACAGATCACATTTAAATCAGTTCCAATGATGTGTTCACTCAGTAAGCATGCGCCAAGCATCTTCTCAGACCTGTGATGGAAGCGTTTATAAAGCAGCTGTAGTCAATAAAACATGAGCTTTAAGTGATCCCTGTGGGTTTTCGGCAAAATAACAATTATATTTGGTAAGCATTATTGTAATGTATAGTTGTACTTTAAAATTAAGTTATGTTGATATTAAGATCATGTTCCATGAAGATATTTTATAAATTGCCTACCGTAAATATATCAAAACTTAATTTTTGATTAGTAATATGCATTGCTAAGAACTTCATTTAAACAACTTTAAAGATGATTTTCTCAATATTTAGATTTTTTGCACCCTCAGATTCCAGATTTTCAAATATTGTCTCTCAGCCAAATATTGTCATATCATAACAAACCATACATCAATGGAAATATTATGTATTCATCTTTCAGTAGATCTGACATCTCAATTTCGAAAAATGTACACTTATGACTGATTTTGTGGTCCAGGGTCACATATTAGAAATATACTTATTTTATTTACGTATTATTTCACTTCATAATACTACATATTAAAAATGTAATACAATGATGACAGATTAACAAATATTTCTCATATTATGATTCTTATTACTTTAATAATAGTCATTTTATTTATTTAAAACTATTAATTAATAATTATTGTATTTCATATAAGATGTATAGAATAATAATAATACATAATTTAATACAAGTAAATGCACTCCCCTACAAAATCACCATAACCTCTCAAGAATTATGAATTATTTCCAAATATTCAAAGTCATATAGTGAACATTATTGTAGTTTTTCCATATGGCAGAAAAAATAAATATTGCAGTGTCATTTTTTCACCCAAATATTGTGCAGCTGTAGTTTCAGTTATAATACTCCAATATCTAAATTCACAATTGATTTTTATTTGAGTGTGTTTGACATCATTTTGAATGATGATATTTAAAAGCATCCCTCTAAAACGGACCGCTAACCTTGAAGAGGAAGTTCTTGCGGTGGTCCGGTCCGCTGTGGTGCACCATCACAAACTCAGGCTGTGGCCACTTCTTCTTATTACACATCTCCATCAGAGCGGACACCGGATGCTTCCCTGCACAATAACATCAGATCCAGATTCCCATAAACCCTAACTTGGGTTAGGATTGTGAAGCCAGCATTTTTTAAACGGAACAGCTGAATTGAAGTCTAAAGAAACAAGTTTGCATGTGTGTTTGTGCTTGTTTTTGTTTGATCCATCAGGATTTTATGGCTCATATAGTCTGATACGGTGAGAATATGGAGGAAAAAACAGCTCAATTTTATTCAGAGACTCAAAACTGAGGAAAAATATTTTTTGGTGCAGATGTTAATATTTATATGATGGAATTCTGATGCTTGTAATGTAAATCAATGAGATCTTTATAACAGTACAGCAGATACTGATATAAACGATCTAAATATCACTCAATATCTCCAACAATATGTCTTAGTAAGATGAGATGTGAATGATCCAAACATATAATGCAATGCTGATTGAGAGATGAAGAAATAAACGCTCCTCAGAAGATGTGATGAAGATCATTCAGTGAAAGTAAAGATCCTGATGATCAGATTTGAGAGTAAAACATGATTGATGGAGAATCAAGTAAAGCTGAGCTGCTTCAGAAAGTGTTGATCTGGAGATACGACTGCAGTTATTCTGACGCTTACTTGATCAAAATCACTCCGAAGCGTTTCTACAATTACACTAAAAGAGCTTTTACTGGAGTAAAAGAGTCTAAACTATCCATCAGAGACAGAAGACATGGAGGAGAAGGTGTGTGACAGCAAAGTTTTGATGATTTTGATCATTCAGAGGCCTTGCGTATTAAATATAATACTGTAGGTTTTAGGGTAAAGGTCCCAAAACAACAGATTTGGATCATCTAGTAACATAGTTCTCTCAGAAACACACGTCTTGTGATCAAACACTCACCTAGATGATCCTTCATCACGACAATGTTGCCAGATTTCTGGGTTTTCTCTCCTTCTGCTACAAGGCCTGTGTGGACAGACACATCAGCACTATGATCTCAGTGATGATGATAATATGATTTGATGATTCCTGCAGGTCTCTTCGTACCCTTGCGGTCGGTTTTGAAGTCGATAACGATGGGCTCCACCGTTCCTTCCCTGTGCTTCCCCAAACCCTCCCCTAACCTCCATCCCATCTTCCTCATCAGTAGCTCCCCCATCCCGCCCGAGACCGGCGCCGCCCGCAGGAACTGGTCCTGAGTGGAACGGGACAGATCCAGACAGAGAAAGAGAGGTAAACCAAGAGAGACGGGAAGCAGTGAGAGAACGGCTCATTCGGTGAAGTCTGGAGCGGTTTCAATTCATATGAGATATTGTGAATTTCTGTTTGAACTATTTTAAGAATATGCTAAATGTTTAAAAGCAGAGTGCTTTATTTCTCACCTGCTGCAGGTCTGATTGACTAAATTACATGTATAAATAAAATAAATAATATACACACACTACCGGCCAAAAGTTTGGAATAATTCAGATTTGACATGTTTTTAAATTAAGTCTCTTCTGCTCATCAAGGCTTCATTTATTTGATCATAAATGCACTAAAACAGCAATATTTGAGAAATATTATTACAATTAAAAATCGCTGTTTTCTATGTGAATATCTGTTAAACTGTCATTTATTTCTGTGATCAAAGCTGAATTTTCAGCATCAATACTACAGTCTTCAGAAATCATAATAATATGCTTTTTTTGCTGCTCGAAACATTTCTGATAATCATTGCTAAAAAAAGTTTTTGCAGCTTAATATTTACGTGGAAACACATTTTTAGTATGTTTATGCAAGATTTGTTTTATTATTACATTTATTCAGCAAGAATGCATTAAATTAATCAAAAGTGACATTAAAATACATTTATAATATTACAAAATATTTCCATTTCATTTAATTTAAACCTTCTGTTCATCAAAAACCCCTTAAAAAATGTATCACGATTTCCACAAAAATATTCAGTTATCAACTTTGCTAATATTCAGAAATGTTTCTTGAGCACCGTTCAGTATATTAGAATTATTTCTGAAAATCATGTGACTCTGAAGACTGGAGTAATGATGCTGAAAATACAGATTTGATCACAGAAATAAATGATATTTTATCACATACTCACATAGAAAACAGCTGTTTTAAACAGTAATAATATTTCACAATTGTCCCATGTTTTGAATCAAACAAACACAGCTTTGATGAGCAGAAACAGTAACATCATTCGGATCTCGGCACACATGAGTAATAAGGTGCGAGCCTTCAGCAGGCGAAGCATGAACACCGTCCTGAACAGATCTCAGGCTCGGAGTCGGTTCGGTGCAAACACACAGGAGGACAAGGCAGAAATGCATCAGTTCACACATGAATAGAAGGAAGGGTGCTGGAGGACGTACGTACCTAGGCCCCCATCATCGGCCGAGCATCTGACGTGAACAGAAGGGGCCTGACTGTGACCGTGGCAAAGAGGCAGCTACAAGGACTGACCCTGCAACAAGTTTCCATACAGAGGGGTGAGAGTTCACAGGTCAAACTGTGAGCCCCCACCCCTCGTCCATCCGTGTCCCCAACCCGAGCAATGAGCTTGAACCTCGCACCCACTGGATGCTAAATCACACATTCTTTTGACTGCAGTTAGTGCATGACCAGGCCCTTTTGACACGCCGATCACATTTAGACCGTTAAAACCCGTTTGGATCCCGCTCTCAGGTCAAGAGTGAGCTCCAAACAGATCCCAGGATTCGCGGAGACCGTCCGTAACACTTTTCCGTAACACTGCCTGAGCTGTATGTAGTTGTGTGAATGTTTGGGGGCTCTGTATAGAGTCCATGGCTAGCGTTTCTTTAGCCTCCCGAGTCTAAATAAAACTGGGATTATCGTGTCTTAATGTAAAGGTCTGCGTTACACAGCGGTCAGCTTCTGGACAATACGTCTCTCTCTGCTAAAAGAGTCGTGTTGTTTAATACGTTTAACACACTAAGGCAGTGATTTTACTATGGTTATGGTTTTAGACGGGTCTAAAAACTCTAAGAATAACTATAACATACAACTTCAAGTGATGTATTGCTTTAATAATATGACAGGAACATCTATATGATAAAACACTCATTTTTAATGAATAACTACACTGCTGTTCAATATCTGGGGTCAGTAACTATTACTTTTATTAAGCAAGGGTGCTTTAAATTGATCAAAATTGACTGTTACAAATATTTTCTATTTTCATTTCAAGTTTCAGTAATTTTGTTATGTGCTTTTGTAATTTTTATTTAATGTATTTAAATATAGCTTTATTTTCAATTTAAGTATCTATAGTTCATTTAATATTCATTTTACATTATTTAAATATTGGTATACTATGTATGAATATTTTGAACGAGCCTTAAGTTTTATATATTTAGTCAAGTTTTAGTATCTGCTTTTGTCATTTTTAAATATTTCTATATATCTTTATTTGATTTCAGTTTTAGAAAATGTTGTACTTCAACAAATTTAGCCTTAAAGGCAATATTTCTATTTTAAATTATTGAAATCCTATTATAGTATTTATGAACATTTTGAATGACCTTTTATTTTTATATTTTGGGTTTTCATTTTAATTTTGTTAATTTTTTTGCAATTTTGCTATCTGCTTTGTCATTTTTATTCATTTTTAAATATATAACTATTTTTATTTCAATTTGAGAAATTTTACAAACAAGCTTTTAAATAAATGCTACTCTTTTCAACTTTCTATTAAAAAAAATACAATAAAATACATCACAAAGGTTTCGACAAAAGTACAAAAATTCTTCTTTTTATATATTGATATATCAGAAATGTTTCTTGAGCAGTAAATCAGTATATTATTATGATTTCTGAAGATCATGTGACACTGAAGACTGGAGTAATGATGCTGAAAATACAGATTTACATCAGAAATAAATTATATTTGACAATATATTCACATATAAACAGCTATTTGAAACTGAAAATTAATTTGTACTGTATTTTTGATCAAATAAATAGCCTTGGTGAGCAGAAGTGACTTCTTTCAAAAACAAAAACCTTACTGACCCCATATCTTTAAACAATAGTGTACATTAATACAGATCATTAATCTAACTGTAGGCTGTAAACGTGTGGTCACAGGTGTGCAAACACTGGCTCATCCAATCAGATTTCGGATCCTGATGCGTACGTCTCTCCTCATTGGTCAATCAGAGGAGGGGGCGGAGAGACATCCTCTTCCTTCCTCCCCTCTCTCAAAAGACACTTTTAGAGGAGTACAGTGAGTTGCGCTGCCCATCCATCATTGCATCTGCCACGACAGAATTTGAGATATAAGACATCTGCATGACCGTGCGCAAGTGGTGTACCTGTTCAACCGCTACCTCGCCCAGAGGCTCAAATATTTCACTTTTATTTACCGTTTCTTTCTTTCAGCTGACGTCAGTAAACACAGCTCTGAGCTGTCTTTTGGAAAGACTGTTTTCCAAGGATACCCTGACGCCATCTTCAGCGCAAAATCAATGCTTATTACATGAAAAGCGGACTTTCATTGTGCGACTGACCGGACTGCGCTCTAATCAACGACTCGGATGGGTACACCAATTGGCAAAGCAATCACAGACGACATTTCTTACGTACATGACTTTATAAGAGAGCATGATGGTGTTTTGAGCGTTTCAGGATCTATTTTACCCTCCACGTGTGACGTGAGCGTATGTCAGAAGAGTGTAAATCTCACTTAAGCACAAGAAGTCAAAAGGGTCTGACTGTACTATGCCAACTTGCATGAGGAAATGATGTCTACTTTGATTCTTGGGAATTTAACACACAAATATGATACTGTCAAGCACAATATATGTCCAACATCATAGTACGAGCTGTGCCGTCGACTCATGGCTGTACCTTCTTAATCCAGGCCTGCGGGCCGCTGTTAGAAAGCTCATCGGATGAGAGCACTTGAGCGCCGGTGGAGCCTGTGAAGAGGCCGGGGATCGTGTTGGACTGGGCCCATGCATCAACCTGTGAACGACAATTACTAAATATAACATCACAAAATATGGAAACAAAGTCTCAAACCTTCACATTTTCTGCGCTGATTGTGACGGCAATCTTTGAAGACGTGCCAAAACATGTTTAATGGCGCTGAGGGCACTGCACTTCAGTGTCGTATTTGTATTATTCATATATTTTGATAGTATTTATTTTTATATTTTCCATTTTCATATCAGGTTTTAGTAATTTTGTTATGTGCTTTTGCTATGTTTTTTTAAATATATTTCTATGTAGCTTTATTTTTATGTCATTTTAGTATGTCAACACTAAAGTCATCTAATATTTGTTGAATATTATTTAAACACTATTATGATATTCATGAATATTTTTAAATGCCTTTATTTTTACATTTTCTGTTTTAATTTTAAGTGAAGTTTTAATCATTTTGTTATGAGCTTTTGTCATTTTTATTATTTTTTTTTTCATTTCTATATATTTTTATTTTATAAGCCGCTTTGGATAAGTGTAAATGTAGTGCTAAATCATATTTTTCTTAGTCAAGGCAACATTTATAATATTAAATATAAGGTTTTGATCTAATTTATATTATTTAAATACTAAATGTATGAATATTTTGAAAAAGCCTTTATTTTTAATTGTTCAGATTTGTATTTTTCTGCCCAGTAGTAGCTAAATATGTCAAATTCAACACATAAGCTTCTCAGACCCAATGTCCTGGAGACGAAACGTACTTGCTCCTGAGCCCGATTCAGCATACACATGGCATCGATGTCGAAAGGGTTTTCCGCCAGTCTCTTCTGGGCGACCGCTCTCTCACTGACGGCCACAGTGATGTCCACAGGCTAGAAACACAAGACGAGAGCTCAGACAAGCTGAACACAATGCTTACTGGAGGCGTTTCAGAAGCTGAACATTACCTGAGAAGGTGCTTCAGGAAAGACGCTATCCTTTTCCTTGCTGGTTTCCTCAGGCCCAGAAGAACTGGATGCAGATGGCTTTTCGGTTTTCTTTTCGACCTTTACCCATTCTCCAAACGCACCATCAGCCTCCTTCTGCCTGTGCTGGGAGCCGGAGGACACCGGGAACTCCTTGGCGAAGACCGCTTCGGTTCGGACGGCCGGCTTTATGGAGGTGTTCTGCAGGAAAAGAGGCCGTATGGGAAACAAAGCAGGGACACAGCAATATCACAATTATGGACAATATTAAAATTATGTTCTATATTGTCTAAATAAAAAAACAATTTGTATGAAATTAAAATATTACATATTAACTTAGATGAGCAAAGATAAGCTATATATATATATATAAAGCATGCACAATCAAATATACAATATTAAGCAGTACAGATAAAACACACAAAAACTAAATCACTACAACTGAATTTAAGTATCACAGCATTATAATATACAGTATGCAAAAATATTCATTTTATAATCAGCTGGTGTTATTAAAGATTTACTTTAAATGTGCATCAGATTATGGCAAAAGTAATCAAAACATAAAATTATTAGCAAGCACAATATGGCAAAAAATATCCAATAAATCGATTGGCAATATATATATTTTTAAAGCACAATTAAATATCCAATATCATATTAATGTTTAATAATGAACCATTTAAAAAAAAAGACATATTAATGTTTAATGTGAACCATAAAAATCTTATATCATTCTGTCTAAATAAAAAAGATTAACAATTTATCAGCTAAAATAATAAAATTACAAATAAAACACTAACAAAATTAATCAAATAAGATATAAATGCTATTGTTTTGGGGCGTTTTTGACTTAGAGAGAGGGGGGGGGGGGGTCTGGAAGGTCCGCAAGCCGACAAATGCTAATAAAAAAAAATAAAATAAAACCTTACAAAAGTAAAAGTCCATCCCAAAAAGCTGCATAATTTGACTAAATTCATGTCTAAATAAATATATTACAAATCTATACTATTTTGTCTAAACAAATAAAAGATAAACAAACAAACACTTTTTTGTGTGTGAAATTTTGGTGAAATTAAACTTGTTTTAAATGCTACAAGTTAATTTAGGCATCACAGCATATATAATATGCGGTATAAAAAATAAATATTTTATGATTTGATAAAAAATGATGGCCAAGGTAATCTAAAGATGCAGAATTGAAGAAGAAAAGTAAAAACAACACCTCAGCAAGCTGCATAATTCAATGTAAAACTCACGTTTATAACAAACAGCATATGCCAAGACTGATATGTTCTGAATTGTAATATGAATATCAAATATTGAGACACCTACACCGAGAATGAACGCAATAGCCTTATGCGCCTTAAGGGCGGCTCCAAACAGCTCCTCATCTTCATCGTCGGACACGTGTGGTTTTGCGACGGCCATCTCTTCTTTATTCTCAGTGATCTTCTTGCATCTCTGAAGGATTAAATAAAGAGTTGATTCAATGCAGATCATAAACGATACAGTGCAAGTACATGCACGACGCTTACCTCTGTTAGCTCTTTAATGCTGAAGCTGTTCGCCTGTTTCGTGACTTTCTTCTTGGCTTCTTCGATATTGGCGAGATTGGTTGTGGCTGAAGATGGCGGCTTGTTGACGATTGTCGGTAACGGGGCCAGTTGTGGGAAGGAAGCCAAGGCACCCATGCTGGACAGAGCAGCGGTCATGGTGGCGGCAGTCATACTAGCCATAGCAGCGTTCATAGTCATGCTTGACATCATTGGAAACTGTAAAGACAAGGATGTGGGGTTTTGAAAAATAGATCTGGGTCTGAGACTCTCCGGGATCGGCACGCCGGCCCTGGCACACATAGCCGCAGCATTAGCCTTAGCAATTTCCAACAACTGATCCTTATCTGGGAAGAGAAAAAAACAAGATTAATAGAAGACCAGTGCAATATACAGTGCTGTGCAAAAGAAGTTTTTGTTTTTGAAAGAAGTTTCATCTGCTCACCAAGGCTGCTTTTATTTGATCAAACATTGTGAAATATTATTACAATTTAAATAAACTTTTCTATGTGAATATATAGTACAATGTAATTTATTCTTGCGAGTTTTCTGCATCATTACTCCAGTGTCACATGATCTTCAGAAATCATATTTTTTTTAATATAATTTAGTTTTCTTGAATAGAAAGTTCAAAACAACAGCATTTATTTATAAATATTTAATAATTGTATAAATGTATTTACTGTCACTTTTGATCAAGTTAATGCATAATTGTTAAAGTGTTAATTTTTTTGTTTTTAAATGTGACTTTGTATCAGTGTTTACTAAGCAGCAACACATTGACAATATGTTTTCAACACTAATAATAATAATAATAAATGTTTTAAGAGCTGAAAATCAGCATATTACCTTTTTATGAAATAATAAATACTTTTATTCAGCAAGGATTCATTCAATTGTTCAAAAGTGACAGTAAATACATTATAATGTAACAAAAGATTTCTGTTACAAATAAATTCTGTTCTTTTGAACTTTCTATTCATCAAATAATCCTGAAAATTAAAATGAATCACGGTTTCAACAAAAATACAACTGATTTCAACATTGATAATAACCAGAAATGTTTCTCGAGCAGCAAATCAGTATATTATTATGATTTCTGAAGATCATGTGACACTGAAGACTGGAGTAATGATGCTGAAAATTCAGCTTTGATCACAGCAATAAATTATATTTTACAATATATTCACATAGAAAATAGCGGTTATTTTAAACTGTAATAATATTTCACAATTTTAATGTTTTTGCTGATTCAATAAATGCAGGCTTGGTGAGCAGAAGAGACATTTTTCTAAAACCATAAAAAAATTAATAATCATAATTATTCACAACTTTTGACCTGTAGTGTAAAAGCAAAGAGGAGAACATTGAAGTTTCTTCATACCAAGTTCTGTAAGACGTGGAGGCGTCTTGCTGGTGCTGCGTCGAGTACTAGACTCCGATCTGTTCTTACGGAGAATGAGGACTGGAGATCGACTGGGTTCTCGTTTCCATCGGTCCCGCTGATTTAGCGTCCGGCTTCCGAAATCTCTTCCCCAGCGCGAGCCGGATCGGGACCTCCTCCTCGAACGCGAGTTCGACCGTCTGCTTCTGTCCGGAGTTCGAGATTTCCTCCGACGGCCTTGCGAATGAGATCTCGACCGTTTCTTTTTAGGCGTCCTCGATTTTGAGCGTTTGCTCCTCGTTCTAGTCTTGCGTGATTTCCTTTCAGAGGGCGATCGAGACTTCGACCTGGATTTTTTCTTTTTCGATGGCGACTTTGATCTGGATCGTGCAGCCGCTTTGGATCTTGAGGATATTTTGTGACTGGGAGATTTGGATGGCGAGGTTGAGTTTGTTAAAGTTGGAGTTGCGTTGGTTTCTTTCTTCTCAGGGTTGGCAGCACACTCGGAGTCTTTTGGCGTAGCGGTTGATAACGTTGAAGGTTCTTCAGATACATTGGTCACTTCCACAGGCACCTCGGGTGCAATGCACTTTTGGGAAGACTTGGTCTCAGACGGCTCTGCCAAGAAGGGAACTGGTAGCCAGGATCCTTTAAAGCCAACTGCGTTGAAACCAGGATTCGAGATGCTGGATGCCGTTTCAGACGGCTTGGTGTCAGAGTTCACAGTTGGACTTTTTCCATTCTCAGTTGTGTCTTGAGGCACATTTATTTGCATTTCACTTTTGTCCACTGGATTTGTATCATTCTTAACCGATTCAGTTTCCGGTTTCAAATCAGACCTTGACTTCGAAACGGACCTTGACTTTGAAAGATTCGTTCTGCTTCGAGACTTACTCCTAGACCGGCATCTAGATTTGGATGTAGACCTTCTGTTCCTCCTTAAGATTACAACAGACCTTGATCTAGTTCGCCTGGATCTTGAACGATTGCCTCTTCTGACAGAATGAGACCTGGACCGACTGTTGCGTCTCTTAGACCTCGATCTACTTCTCTCTCTCCTTTGATTAGACCTCTTTTTGGAGCTATTTCTAGAGCGGGAGGTTGACTTTGATCGCCGTTGTCGTTTTGGGGATCTTGATCTGGTTCGTCTTCCTCTGGAGCTCTCTTTACTTTTAGATGTCCTGCTAGAACTTATTTTCTTCTCCTTGGGCCTTTTATTTTCTGTGCTTTTCTCCATCTTGGGAATAATGTCAGGCAACTCCTGAGGCTTACCAACACCACATGAGTCTTTGAGCTCGGACTTTGACGTCTGAGCGGCTGAAGAGGACTTTGTATTTTCACTTGAAGGTTTCGATTCGGACTCAGATTGAGAACCTGATGCTGAAGTGCTTTTGGATCGAGAGCCAGATCTTTTCACTTTGTCTGCATCTTTGCTTTTTTTCTTTTTCTTTCTCTTCTTTTTCTTTCTACTTTAAAAATAAACACAGAGGGACTTTAAACAAGCACAGAGTCCAAATTAAATTAAATTCTGACCCATTGAGATTAATCACTTTCGTATTTTATTAATTTGAAAGACCCCCATTTGTTTAACCATTAAACTGGTGCCTGATCCAATTGTAGAGCTGATCAAAAGATAAGACTAAAGACTTTTATACAATACATTTTGACACTAATTTTAAACCTAACTTAAAACTAGGGCTGTGACGGTGGCCGTGAAACCGCGTACCGGCGGTGGTCTGTTGCCACCGCGGTTGTGTATTGCCACCGGCGGTAGAGGGTCACACACTCTTAACAAGCATAAACAAAGTTTTGTAAACAAGTGTGTGATAATAGTAACAGTTGCAAATAGTTTTTTTAGACTATAAATCATGCTAATTCACAAAATCAAACGCCATAAAGCGTTTCTTTAGATTGGTAGGTTTGACCAGGAAAATACAATTTATTGCATTCAGCATATTGAGCGATGGACCTTGTTGGGAAACCAAATACTACATCGCCGATTCGAATCATTCCATGTTCACCCATCCGCGTTTTACAAGTATTTAAGTTCACGTGAGTAAACGCCCCTGGTCAGGTGTGTTTGAGGCTTTCTCCAAACTGGCCAAATACGAACGAGACAGCGGTAAATGGAAGATGTTAACAAGAAATTTGGCAACATACGGCGCGATTCCTATTCCACAGAGAGCGCGTGCAGCAGACAGGATAACGCAGAACAGTATGTCTAATCGGACGCCGCGTCGCAACACAATAGGTTGAGTCTGTCTACAGGACATTTGAACTTTGTGTCAAGTAATAAATAGGACGAGGCAGTTTACTGAGGGATTTGTTGTTTTGGAGACTGGTTAGACGGCGTCACTGATTATAATGGGTTCTCTCCGCGCCGCTCGCGTGAGGTAGATGGGGTCACAGGGTTTATTTTTTTTTTTTTAAGGACTTTCCTATTTAACTGTATTATTTATTTGATATTTAAGTGTTTTAGGCTGTTCAACATAAGTGCTAAAATAACACGTTTCTAAATTGAGTCTCATTTATTTATTTTTGCGTTTCAGAATTATATATTCACAACACCGCACCACCGGCGGTAGTTGGTCCATTACCACCGCGGTGGTACAAATCTGCCACCGTCACAGCCCTATCTAAAACTCAAAGTAACATAATTTGAAGGTGATTATACTAACATTTTTGTAAGAACAAATAACTGCATCGCACCTTTCTTGATCCTGTTTGTTGGACTCTGTGTCTGAGCTGCTGTCTTTTCCTTCTTTGCGTTTCTTTTTCTTCTTTTTGCTTTTGTGTTTTTTGTGCTTTTTACTCTTCCTGTGTTTAGTGCTGGTGTCCTCTTTATCATGGTTATCTTGGAGGTCAGTATGCATGACTTTATCTGCAATGAAGACTTTATCGGCAATGAAGACAGTTATTAATGACAGAATACACGTCAGAAAACACACAGATATAGATGTATGGACAACTAACCTGTTGGTGTGTTTGTTTTTTCTTCCTTAGGTCCATATTCTATCATCTCCGTCACAGGTTCAGACTGTGGCTCATCTGTCACACTGAATGAAAACACATTGTACTACTCATTTAAAACATGATTTTACAATTCATATCATGTGTTTGTCATCCACAATGTACAATGCAACAGAATTTAAAGGAATCTCTTACTCTCGGGGAGTCGGGAATATTAATACACCACAACAGACCCGATTACTTAAAAGCATTTCCTAGTGATCTATGACCTTTAAACATTTTTATAAAAAGTACACTTAATTCTTAGTTGTTCTTTATATTATTTATTTGTGTCCAGACTCTTAGCCAAAATCTATAGTTCTAAAAGTCAAGTCATTATTTATATAAATCTATGCAAATAATTCACAGTAGCCATTGACTTGTATGTTTTCCCTTCTATGGAAGTCAATGGCTACCGTCAACTGCTTGTTTACCAACATTCTTTAAAATATAATGTTGTGTGTTCAGCAGAAGAAACTCATACAGGTTGAGTAACTAAATGATTACTTTCTTCAATTTTGGGTGAACTATCCATTTAAATCAGATTCACGTGTCAACAATTGTGCTATCATACACAAAGAAATAACTATTTATTTTTGCGTTATCTTTTTGAATTGTGACCAACCCTTATGAAACGATTATGGTGAAACCTTAACGTTAGTTTACCATGGTAACATTTAAGAGTAGGTTTGTAAATGTATACTTCTCGTACATTCTATACCAACTGCGTTAACTGACAAAAACGTGCCATGGTAATACCATAGTATTCTTTGACGTACACTCGAGTAACGTGTAATTATCAAAATAACGTTACACCTGTAAGGCACTAATAAAGCAGCATAGTATATGTCCAAGTCTTATCTTATCATGTTACATTACTGTAGTAACGGTTACATAAAGCATTATCCGCAAAGCAACCGACACCTGGCAACAAACACCGCAGCTAACACACACACACACACACACACACACACACACACACACACACACACACACACACACACACACACACACACACACACACACACACACACACACACACACACACACACACACACACACACACACACACACCACACACACACACACACACACACACACACACACACACACACACACACACAACAATATCTGGAAATGTTTAAACACTGTGTTCCAGCACAAGAGAGTTTGTAAACATTGATCATTATAGCTAATGTTTGGCTAGCCGGCTAAAACAAATAAGACTAACGTTACAGGTGATATAACGTAACCTAACGTTATACAACACGATCTTCTTCTTTTGTTTAAATGGCGGGCCGGTGTCTATAACGCGATGTCGTAATGCACAAGTAAAAGAGCAGACATTTTACCTGATTTCTTGAGTTTCATCTTCGATTTCTTTAATCTTATTCATTACAAAATCCCTGAAAATCTGCTCGATATTGGACGCCATCGCAGTAGAAGACGTGTTGTTGGGTCCGCCAGTATCCCAGAATGCCCCAGTAGCAGCTTCTTCTTCCGGTCACCATGAGAGCAGCGCGAAAAGCTCCAGTCCAGTTGGTGGCGGTGTCAACCATAGACATATAAAATAATGATGAAAAACTGTTTTATCATTTCTACTGTAAAATAATAGTAAATCTTTTATCTTATTTTTATGAAATGGTACATATAGTGCCAAGTTACCTAAGTTTGGATGTTCGATTAACCCTCTATAGCTGATATTGTTTTTATATGGCCAAAAGGTAAGATGAAATTCTGGTAAATCATAATCAAGTAACTTAACTTGCTTCAGTCCAGTAAGTGCTCGTCTTTTCATATTACTAACAAAGGAACAATTCGTTTTATGAAAAGCAGTAAAAAATTGACAGCAAAAAGACATGTGAAGCATAAGGTGAGTGTTTGTACAATTATACTTAAATATTTTTACTTTATGAAAAGTCTAAACTATCAGTCAGACGACAGAAGGCCTGAAGTAGATCGTGTGCAACAGGTTTTTCAGGAAAGTTTTGATCATTTAGAGGCCTTAGAAATTAATATATCATAAGGCTTTATAGGGTCAAAAAGCTAGAATCAATAAACGACTCTTGATTGCGGTGCATTGACAGCTTTCTGATTATAATGAGATTGTTTATCAGGTCATGAAGATAAGTTGTTGACCGAGATTAGGTCTGCAGTAAATGATCATATAATACAAGTGAACAGTTTGAATCTTATCTGCAGGCTGTATAGCAACAGTTGTGTCTTTTCCAAACAACCCTTACAAGACACAATAACAAGGGATGTGTCTTGTAGATCACTAATGATAAAAACATGTAGAACATCAATTTAACAAGCCACAAATAAGATTTTGTTAATGCATTTATTTTGCAGGCCATTCCAAACATTGCATGACACTTATATTGCGTGAAACTTCTGAATACAACAGTAAAGTCAACTAGATGGACAGTTACATTAGATATATGATGGCATCAGTTTAAGTAACACCCAAAGATCTTCAGATGGTCTTCATGGAGTCATATAGGGTACGAACACAGCCAAACGTTGTCCACCAGCTCTCATCTGGAAAAATGACCAAAAAAATCACTTTGCTTCCAGTATTTTCAAGCATTTTTCGCCTGATATAGCATTGACTGACCTTCAGTTATATTTTAGAAGCATTACACAACCTAATAATAGCACAAAGTTCAACCATGTTCCAAATGATGATGACCATGAATAGTTATATAACGAAATCACGTTTATTAGCCAGCAAAGATAAAATGTTCACTGATAAGGAAAAGCTCACCAATTCTGAACACGGTGACTTTCATACACGTTTTAAGCGCTGTACTGGGTTCTCACAATGTCATGCATCCTGAGCTCCTGCAGGGTGTGCGGCTGGTACTCGGTGCCTTGTCTGAACTCATCCACTGTAAAACAGGGAAACTGAATTTTAAAGATAGTTCATGCAAACAAGGAGATTTCTTCAATGCTTGAATCAGGAGTTCTGCTTAATAACTTTGTGTTGCACAGAAGAAGAAAAAAGGTAATATATAAAATGCACTCCTAAAAATAAGGTGGCATTGTTGGGTTCATGAAGAACATCAATGGAATCTTTCCATTGCACAAAAGGTTCTTAACATTTAAAATATAGATTTAGTTCTTCATACTAAGAAAAAATTGGTTTTATTTGAGAACTGTTCACTAAAAACTCAAAATGGCTCTTCATTGCTTGCGAAAACCTCTTTTTGGAAGCTTTATTTTTTTAAAGTATAGTAAGAAATTGTGACAGATTTTTTTTTGTTGATGAAAAATCACTACAATATTCCGAAGTGCAATATTGCAACCCCTCTTATTCTATTTGCCTTCTTTGCACCAAGCGGGATTCGGACCGGTGTTTCCGGCATGGGATGTGGGCGAGCTAACATAGACGCTAAAGACCACAGTCTCTAGCCTCATTCGGTAGCATGCTTCTTGAGATCAGGGGTGAGGGTTACCCACACAGCTCTTACCAGCTGACCTGTGTTACATAATAACTTTCAAGTCTTAAACCATGGTTGATATCATGTTCTGAAGCACTCACATGGCGCTGTGTTCCTCTGCAGCTCTGTTAGAGACGGCAGCAGTTGTCCAGTTCTGGGATCCACAAGAGTGGCGTGAGAATTCTGGGTTCCCTTCCTCATCTCATAAGCTGGAGGATTGTAGACTGTGGAGAAACAAAAAAACTAGTTAAATATTCCCAATATCTAGGTGCATTGATATTTAAAAAAACGACTTGCAGACATACAGCCGGAAACTCTTCTGTTCATTTCGCCAACTTCGTGCTTGAGCATCCCAGTGTCCATGTCCACTAGGAAGCGCCTGGAAGGTTCTGTTCCCTGCCTCTTCTCAATAGGTGCTGGATTGTAGACTGTGGAGAAAATAACACAATTGAAGGTGCCCAGAATCTACTCTATTTAAGTTCATTGTTATACTAGTGTTTGTTCATACAGTTTTATTTTCAAGTTGATCATATTTACAAAGAGGTTTTGAAAAAGCAAAGTAGCACTTAAACCTATAATGCACATTATTTTGCAGACTTACAGCCGGAAACTCTTCTGTTCATTTCGCCGAGTTCCTCCTTGGGCATCCCAGTGTTCGTGTCTATCAGGATGCGTCTGGAAGGTTCTGTTCCCTGCCTGCGGATCTCAACAGGAGCTGCTTTGTGGTTCTCCTTATGTTCAGAAGAGTCTATCTTGTTTTGGTGTTCTTTGAGTAGACCGGCGTTCAGGTTCATCAGGAGGTTTCTGGAAGGTTCAGCGTCTTGTTTGTGCAGCAGACTCAATCTGAGCTCCTGTAGGATGTACGGCTGGTACTCAGTGCCTTGTCTGAACTCATCCACTGTAAATGAAAAAAGCAGAAAAAAACAACTTTGTAAAATTTAAGATGGTAAGAAGAAATGATGTGTGAATTCATATTTTTGAGGAATCTTTATAATATCCCAAAGTACAAGTAGTGTAATAACTTTCAAGTCTTAAACCATGGTTGATATCGTGTTCTGAAGCACTCACATGGCGCTGTGTTCCTCTGCAGCTCTGTTAGAGACGGCAGCAGTTGTCCAGTTCTGGGATCCACAAGAGTGGCGTGAGAATTCTGGGTTCCCTTCCTTATCTCATAAGCTGGAGGATTGTAGACTGTGGAAAAACAAAAACTGATTAAGTGCGCCCAATATCTATTATGTGCATTGACATTTTAAAAATGGCTTTGTAGACATACAGCCAGAAACTCTTCTGTTCATTTCGCCAACTTCATGCTTGAGCATCCCAGTGTCCATGTCCACTAGGAAGCGCCTGGAAGGTTCTGTTCCTTGCCTCTTCTCAATAGGTGCTGGATTGTAGACTGTAGAGAAAGAAATAGGGTCAGAATATTCTCTGTGCATTGTAGTTGTTGAAATCCACTTATTTAGCAGACTTACAGCCGGAAACTCTTCTGTTCATTTCGCTGAGTTCCTCCTTGGGCATCCCAGTGTTCGTGTCTATCAGGATGCGTCTGGAAGGTTCTGTTCCCTGCCTGCGGATCTCAACAGGAACTGCTTTGTGGTTCTCCTTATGTTCAGAAGAGTCTTGGCTTCTTATGTCCTCATGCTCAGAAACCACTTCCCATTTAGCTGCTAATGAAGGTGTATGAAAACATTAGTCCAGACTGGTAAAGGACTGCTGTGAATGCTAAATTCCCTGGTAAAAAGACCAGTTTAAATTGATTTTTTTTGTGGTGTTTTATGCCAGTTAGTACTGGTTTGTCACTTCTGTAGCTGAACAATCAATGGACAATCTCCATTAGAAAGTGAGACTTACAGTCCCTCTACTCTCCTGTCCATCTCAGTCCTGTGTTCTTTGAGTAGACCGGCGTTCAGGTTCATCAGGAGGTTTCTGGAAGGTTCAGCGTCTTGTTTGTGCAGCAGACTCAATCTGAGCTCCTGTAGGATGTACGGCTGGTACTCAGTGCCTTGTCTGAACTCACCCACTGTAGAAGAAAGAAAAACACAGGGAAAAACATAGTATTTAAAGCGATAGTTTACTCAAAAAGTAAAATTTCTTCAGTGCTTGAAAGTTCAGCTGAATTGCTATTTTGTAGAACACAAGAAACAAAACCATTTTGGAAAATTTAAGATGGTAAGAAATTATGACAGAATTGAAATTTTTGAAAAATCCCTATTATATCCCTAAGTACACGTAGTGTAGATATCTTAAACCATGGTTGATATCATGTTCTGAAGCACTCACATGGCGCGGTGTTCCTCTGCAGCTCTGTTAGAGACGGCAGCAGTTGTCCAGTTCTGGGATCCACAAGAGTGGCGTGAGAATTCTGGGTTCCCTTCCTCATCTCATAAGCTGGAGGATTGTAGACTGTGGAGAACACAAAAACTGATTAAGTAAGCCCAATATCTATTATGTGCATTGATATTAAAAAGAGATGTCTTTGCAGACATACAGCCAGAAACTCGTCTGTTCATTTCGCCAACTTTGTGCTTGAGCATCCCAGTGTCCATGTCCACTAGGAAGCGCCTGGAAGGTTCTGTTCCCTGCCTCTTCTCAATAGGTGCTGGATTGTAGACTGTGGAGAAAATAACACACTATTGATGGTATCCATAATCTATTCAATGTCATTGTTATTCTTGATTTCTCTTCAGAACAGCACAAGTGTTTGTTCATGCAATTTTGCATTTTCATGTTGACCTTACTTATAATACGTAGAGGTTTTGAAAAAGCAAAGCAGCACTAAAATCTATAATGCAAATTATTTTACAGACTTACAGCCAGAAACTCTTCTGTTCATTTCACTGAGTTCCTCCTTGGGCATCCCAGTGTTCGTGTCTATCAGGATGCGTCTGGAAGGTTCTGTTCCTTGCCTGCGGATCTCAACGGGAACTGCTTTGTGGTTCTCCTTATGTTCAGAAGAGTCTTGGCTTCTTCTGTCCTCATGCTCAGAAATCACTGCCCATTTAGCTGCTAATGAAGGTGAAAGAAAACATAAGTCCAGACTGGCAAATGATTGCTGAGAAAGCCAAATTCCCTGCTAAAAATACCAATTAGACTTTACTTTTGGTTCATGTTGATTAGTACTGGTTTATTGCTACTCTAGCTGGTAGACCAATGGACAACCTCCACTAGAAAGTGAGACTTACAGCCCGCCACTCTCCTGTCCATCTCGTTCCTGTGTTCTTTGAGCAGACCGGTGTTCAGGTCCATCAGGACATTTCTGGAGGTTTCAGTGCCTTTTCTGTACACCTCGACAGGGATCGCTCTCTGCTCGTGTGTTTCGCTCTGAGCGCTGTACTGCGATCTCATCATGGGATGCATTCTGAGCTCTTGCAGGGTGTGCAGCTGGTTCTCAGTGCCTTGTCTGAACTCATCCACTGTAGAGGAAACAGCACGACAAATGCAGTCATTGATGTACAATTGGCAGGTGATATGGATTTGTTTTCAAATTAAAAAAACTATTTTATATTTCAATTGTTTCTCCATTAGAAGAGTTCCAATGTAAGATTAAACAACAGCAATTTGAACCTGTTGCTGAGGTTTCATGATTTCTCTTGAAAAAAGACTAATATCACAAGTTGCTGGGATCCAAAACAGGAGATAGATGTGAGATTATTGGGGTCTTTTAATCAGGAGAACCATTGACCAATAAACTAAACAAGGTCAATTCAAAGACTTCTGCTGAAGTCTCCTGGTCCTGAAATGCTTTTACTGAGAAAAAGAGACTAATCTCATGTTTTTCTTCTAGATTCTCAAAAATATTTCAAACCGTGCTTAGATTCACCAAAATACCAACGTTTGCAATCAAAGCCAGAGATCTCAATATGAACTCAAACATTGTTCATCATATTCTTCCAAGTCCTAATGAACTATGCAATCCACTAATTTATAGCTCCATATAATCTTATTGTATGCCAATTGCATCTGTTAGTGTTAGGTATTATTTTGCTTTTGTAAGGTTATGGAGATGCATAAAATGTATGATAAAAAGGGATTAAGTTTAACTTTTTCTAATGCAACTTGGTGGAGGCCTTTAGATGGGTTTGCAACAAACCCCTGAAGTTTAAACAGCCTTGGAAGACTAACTAAGCTTAAGGTGTTTGTTGCAATGTGTTAAGGTTCAAAATCTATAATGTGCATTGATATTTAAGAAAATGACTTTGCAGACATACATCCTGAAACTCTTCTGTTCATTTCGTCAACTCCACGCTTGAGCATCCCAGTGTTCAGGTCCATTAGGAAGCGTCTGGAAGGTTCTGTTCCCTGCCTGCAGAACTCGGCCGGAACCAGTAATTGCTTCTTGGGTTTCACATCAGTGTCCATGTGCTTCAGAACTGAGTTATCCCTGTGTTCATCTTGGACCATTTGTGGCCCAATTTGTTTTAATTTACCATTTGGGAATCGGTGCAGTGGTCTTGAATGGAGACCTGCAAACACATCATGAACATCAAACCTGCAGCTTATTTCTTCTACATTAAACATGCCAAATGTCCTTTCATATAATCTCAATTAACCTAATAGCACACCTGTACTTAACAAGCCATAAAAACTGATTTATGACTTGTTGCTGAACAGGTAATCACATATCTTATCAAGCAGATAAAATGTGTTAATGTGCCAAAGACGAAGCAGACGTGGTTCAAGGGGAAAGTTCAGAAGAATGTTCCAACTTGAATAAACAGTTCAGCAAAATGTACATTTATTGTTACTAAATACAATTTTGGTAATTTAAAGATGATGAAAGATTCAGTTAGAAGCGCTTGACATTTGTTCCAACCTTGAACTTAACAGTACAATCAGCAAAATGCCAACTACATTTATTGTTACTAAAATGCATTCAATTTTGGAATTTGAATCCACTGAATGTCATTTATGCGAGCTAGCGCTGTATTGTACACCCAAGTGCGCTTACAAATGTAGTCTCTCTCTACGAGAGAGAGAGAAGCCAACAATGGGGATTAATAACTGTGCCATGTTCCACAAGTGTGATGGCTGCATTTGGCCAGGGAGGATAGCCAGTCGCTCACCACACACCAGCTACAGATGGAGTGGAGAGAGAGAGCAGAGATAGAGCCAACAAGTGGATGGGGATTATTTGCCATGTTTGACAAGGGCAGTTGGGAATTGGCCAGGACACGGGGATACTATAACGAAGTGCCAAGATATTAATTGTCCACAAATCAGGACAACGTTCACGAATGACGGTGATCTCACAGTAAGTGTCCCATTAACTCTTAGACCCAAGACCACAGGGTGAGCATTGATCTCATAATTTATTAAGAAGCCATTATAATGTGACCCCCCCCCCCCCAAAAAAATACAAACCCAAAGTTTTTCCATATGAATGCATTATGATTTATTAAAAAACTATTAATTTAGAAAAACAGATGACCATGCTGTATTTTGTTTTTCCTTTTAACGTCACTGTATCAATTTTTATTATATGCTGGAATTGCTTTTAGAAAGCAGACAGATAATTCAAACATATTATTAGAATGACAGTAAATAAGATAAAAATATGGAAATATATTCTGAAACTTTCTAAGACTGCAAGTGATTTCAAACCCATATTAAGTTATGATTTCAAAAGAGTGACAAAATTATTATTTTGGCCAAAACTGCTGATATATTTTATAATGTAAGGACACATTTTTTAACATCACCTTACTAGTTTTATAATTTTAAATAGTTATATGCTAGAATTGTGTTTAAAAATCAGCCAGAATATTAAAAAAATGTGATTATAATGTGAGAAAGTTAGATAAATCTTACCAGCCACGGCCAACAGGAGCAGCACGACCCTGATCATCCTGTGAACAAATATGGAAAAGCGTTAAATGTGATCACTTCTGTTCTGAGAAAAATAGATCAATAGTTTCTTCAGCGCTGCGAGAAGCACTTATCCTGCCGGTTTGACTCACCTCACACAACAAGGATCTTATGCACTCTGGAGTCGCCTTTAATAACCCGAGACTCAGATAATAACCTGGTTCAGAGGTTGATGTTCACCTTTAATCCTCTTTCTTTATCTTTTCATCTGCCTTTGTCTCTTAGACACTGATCAAGCATCTGCTCTTTGATCCTGGTATTCTGACGCACGACCCAGTTCAGCTGATATTAGTGTCGGTACATTCATGACCTGAACCACTTTATTGCACAGAGATGTTCTGATATCATTTACCAGAGGAAAACAAGCATTGCTCAGAAGTTCCTCTAAATGGTTGAATGTTTCTCTTACAGTTCCTCGGGAGACAGAGTCATTAGTTGTCATCCGGTAAAGGTTTAGAGCTAGAAAACGAATGTGGATCAGACGAGAAATGTTTGAGTTCAAGTTGAGGTCTCCGACTTTGTCTGCAAATCTGAGTACAGTTTGAGACATTATTGAGATCTGAAACTCTAGAGGATTATTTTTCTCAGGAAAAACATCTGAGAATTTGGAGACTTCAGCAAAAGTCAAAATGCTCTCCTACACGGAGTAAAATAAATAAATAAAGTAAACATTGGTGTAGAGACAACTTCCACTCAGTACATTTGACAATAACGTAGGTACATCCAAAAAAGATTTTTCTTTTATTTTTGTTCCAAATCTGTATGAGTTTCTTTTTTCTGATGAACACAAAATAAGATACTTTGAAGAATGTTGGTAACCAAACAGATGCTGGTAGCTATTGACTTCCATAGTAGGATAATGTTTTGTGAAATTGTTAAGTAGAAAAAATGAAATATTATTTTCTTGTAAAACACTCTCCAGTAATCAGTTTTATTTACAACTTAGAATTTTTTTTTACAGTTTAATTTATTTTATTTTATTTCTAGGACAAAAAAATCAAGATGTTAAAGTGATCTTGTGTGGATATTTATGGATTGTCTGTTAACGACCAATAATTATCATGCATTTCAAAGTCTTTTCCAGAAGTGCAAATTGTCTTCACAGTTCCTTGTATTGTTTTGAAGGAAGTCAAGTCTATTCTGAGACTTGAGAAAACATTTAATTGGCTTTGCTTTCTAATAGATTCAGGCAGAGATAAAGAGATATTAAGCAACAAGGAAATGTGTAGAATATGTGAGTTGTGTTTTGCTCAGAAGTTACCTGTCATGGTGTTTTTTAGGGTGTTCCTTACTGGCTCAAATGAAGAGTCCACCATCAAGTATCTTATATTCTGGTCTTTGTATATGGTTTTGAACACAAAGAATACATAAATGAACAGAGTTTAGTATTGTTTGACACATTTTTAATGCATAATTTTTCAAATACAGTTAGTTTAGTCAGTAAAAGTTGTCCTACATCTACAAATGTTTTAGAAGATGAAAGGAGGCATAAACACACTGGAAAGACATGTTTGACGTGCAGGAACAGATGTTGATGGAGGATGAAAGTATGAGTTCTCAGTGATGTATTACATCGCGAGTCCTTATGCATTTGTTTTGGAGTGTAGCGATGCACTGAAGTGTCACACACACGCTTCCACCCGTACAAGAAGACAAACACAGAGAGACAGACGTGCTTGAATGATGTGAACAACAGACTTTGACACGAGTTGTGATGTACTGAGAGAGAAAGAGCGCATGTTTGCCTTAGACAGACACGCGCAAACGCGCGCACACACACACACACACACACACACACACACACACACCACACACACACACACATATGCATTTCACACTCTCTCTCACACACACACGCACATGCAAACACACACACTCTCTCACACACACACACACACACACACACACACACACACACACACACACACTAGACACTGACACAACACACTCACACTCACACACACACGCGCATGCACGTCACACTCACTCTCACACACAACACACACACAAACACACACTCTCTCACACACACACACACACACACACACACACACACACAACACACCACACACACACACACACACACACACAACCACACACACACACACACACACACACACACACACACACACACACACACACACACACACACACACACACACACACACACATATACCATTCACACTCACTCTCACACACACACGCACATGCAAACACACTCATTCTCTCACACACACACACACACACAACACATCGTTGTTCAACAACACAACACACAGACACAGACACACTCACACTCACACAATAATAGATTCACACTCACTCTCACACACCACGACAGCAAACACATTTAACTTCTCACACACAACACACACACACACACACACACACACCACACACAACACTCAACACAAACACACACAACACACACACACACACACACAACACACACACACACACACACACACACGTACCACACATGACACACACACACACACACACACACACACACACACACACACACACACACACACACACACACACACAGAGAGAGAGAGAGTTGGTTTTACTATTTCTTCAGTAATTGCTGCACTGCAAAACTCATTTTTCATTACGTATAGTTGTAATCATACAAAATTGCCAAATTATTAGGGTGAATCTCACAAAGTATTTCATTAACATGCATTGGTCATATTTTAGCCCAGAATCAAAAGAAAGAAAATGAAGCCTATATTTGACGTATTTCCATAATAATTTTTGAAAAACAAACAATTTCCATTTAATGATATTTTACTAAATTTTTCTTTAAGCAATCAATGTTGACTCTATATATATTATCTAAATAGTATATTGTATTTACGAAAATTATACTTAAATAACATCTTCCGTTTTTAATTATATATATATTAATATATACATGTATTACTTTTTTTTAAGTTGTGATTTCTCAGGTTCTAGGAAATTAAAAAACATCTTCCGTCAAGATATTAAAGTGATCCTATGTAGTTTTATATTGATTACAATTCTTGCATTACATTGTTTACTGAATGGGATCTATCATGTAGTATAATCAACTTGATATGTCTTTTAAAGTGATCCTGTGTGTCTTCCATAGTTTTTATTGTTTTTACGATTCTGAGACTTGAGAAAATATTTGCTTTCGGGTTTGTTTTCTACGATATAATATATGACCTTGACTTTATTTTAACTGTGTGTGTGTGTGTTTGAATGTCTGAGTGAGTGTGTGTGTTCCAGTGAGTGAGTGAGTGTGTGTGTGGAGTGTGTGATGTTCTTGAGTGAGTGAGTGAGTGAGTCTGTGTTAAATTTGAGTTTTTAAGTTGTAGATGTTACTTTGTGTTTCAACAGCTGTTGTTTGTGTGCGCATACTATTGACTTCGTGAGGATTATTCGGGTTTGTGAGTGTGTCTGTATTTCCTCTCTTTTGAGGTGTGTTTTCTTTGTTTTCACCATGTTCTTTGTGACACCGGCCTTACACCGCTTACCCTCTGTTAAATGTGTAAGACGTATTTTTACTCACTGAGCGCTACGACTGTGTGTTGTGTGTGTGTGTGTGTGTGTGTGTGTCTGTCACTGTGCGTGTGTGTGTGTGTGTGTGTGTGTGTGTGTGTGTGTGTGTGTGTGTGTGTTCCTCTCTTTTGAGTGTGTGTGTACATTTGTAATACATCCTTCCTCCTATCCATCTGTGACCCTTTGTCACACAGCGAGTCAGGACCTGCTGTGTGGTGTGTGTGTGTCCCTGTGTGTGTGTGTGTGTGTTCAGTGAGTGTGTCTGTCAGTGAGTGTGTGTGTGTGTGTGTGTGTGTGTGTGTGTGTGTGTGTGTCTGAGTGTGTGTGTGTGAGTTGGATCGCTTGTGATGACTGAAAGTGATCCATCATTGTAGCGCATTCTTAATAGACTTGATGCCCCCAAATTGTGACCTATGTTTTGCTGTTCCTATTTCTGCATTCAGAGTAGTCACACATTTGCATTCGGGTTGGGGCACGAATGAGAGGGTCATCGCTTGTGAAACTATTTAATCCCTGAGTCAATATTATAATGTGCACAAGTGTCCCAAAAGCATGTGCCCATCCAGATTGTTATGTTTTGCGGTGTGTCATGTAAAACTCAGGCTGTTCATTTCTGGGGCACGAGAGTGTGTGTCACTGAAAATGCATTTAATATGTTTGTGTGTGAAATGAAACAAGAGCAACAAAAAACCACAGCCGAGGGAAAAAAAAAGGCAGTCTGACAACATGTCCCAAAACACCTCACGACAAAAGACAACGCACCGCACAGCAGATGCAGAGGAAGCAATATAGGGAGACACGTAACGTGGCCCGGCCGGTGTACCAGCGAACCACCTCAGGCTGTGTCACGAGAGATGAGGTAATGACAAGATGCAGAGGAAAAAGGGGGCAGACAATAGACATGCACATGGCACCAAACAATAACAAAAGCCATGTGCTCAACACACAGAGACATCTGGTGGCCAGCCTGGGCACCCCGACCAGGGGAGGACCATGACAACAGGCAGAAGACCCCCCTTTAAGGAGCGGATCCCAGACGCTCCACACAACGACTATAGAGGAGGGGGTGGGCCAGGCCCGTGGAGCATGAAGAGGGCTGGAGGGCATGGAGCAAGGGTGCCACAGGGGTGCCAGGGTGGGGCTGCCCTGGACTCTGTTGGGGTCCCAGACATCGGACCGGACGACAAGATGGGTAGGGAGACAGGACGAGGGAGCCGGAGTGTCCAGCCGTGGGGCATTCAGCGGACTCCGGGACTCGGAGGATCGGTGGCGGCCTCTGGAGGGGGCGGACAATATGGCTCTGGACGGAGCGGTAAGTGGCCCACATGGCTCCCAAATAAACGGAATGCGCCGTGCTCGGGACCACAGGACAGAGACGGAATGCGTGGGCCGGACCCGAGCGGAGGTGGGTCTGGAGCGTGAGCGGCGCTTGGGGCACACCGGCGGAGCGGACCATCCGACATCCCGGACCCCCCTTTCGGGACGGCGCGGGGGACGGCCGCTCCATGGGCTCCGGGCGCTCGGACTCCGTGGGGCCCGGATGGAGCGGGAGCGGAACGAGGGGGGTGTGCCGTGGGCTCCCGGACTCGGAGCGGAGGTGGGCTCCCGGACCGGAGCGGAATGTGGAGTGGGCCTCCGGACAGGGCCTGGAGCGGAATGCGTGGGCTCAAGGGTGCCAGGGTGGGACCGGGCGAATGCGTGGGCCCGAGCGGGCCGGAGCGGACCGTGGGCTCCCTCGGAGCGGGCTCTGGAGCGGGTGGCTCCCGGACGGCGGCGGAATGCGTGGGCTCCCGGACCCGGGCGGAATGCGTGTGGGCTCCCCCGGAGCGGAAGTCCCGGAGTGGACGGAGCGGAATGCTGGAGCGGAATGCGTGGGCTCCCGGATCGGAGCGGAATGCGTGGGCTCGGAGACGGAGCGGACTCCGTGGGCTCCCGGATCGGAGCGGCGCTGGGCTCCCCGGAGAGCGGACTCCGTGGGCTCCCGGACGGAGCGGAGCGGAATGCGTGGGCTCCCGGACCGGAGCGGAATGCGTGGGCTCCCGGCGGAGGAGCGGAATGCGTGGGTCCCGGACCGGAGATCGGAGCGGAATGCGTGGGCTCCCGGACCGGAGCGCGGCTCCCGGTCGGAGCAGCGGAATGCGTGGGCTGGGCTCCCGGATCGGAGCGGGCTCTGGTGGGATCGGAGCGAATGGGCTCCCGGCGGAGCGGGCTCTGGGCGGACTCCGTGGGCTCCCGGAACGGCGCGGAGCTCCCGGCTCTGTCGGAGCGGAAGTCCGTGGGCTCCCGGATCGGAGCGGAAATGCGTGGGCTCCCGGACGGAGCGGAATGCGTGGGCTCCCGGAGCGGACCGGAGCGGCGTGGGCTCCCGGACGGAGCGTGGCGTGGGCTCCCGGACCGGAGCGGAATGCGTGGGCTCCCGGATCGGAGCGGAATGCGTGGGCGGAGCGGATCGGAATGCGTGGGCTCTGGAGCGGATCCGGGCTCCCGGAATGCGGGGCTCTCCCGGACCGGAGCGGGCTCTGGGCGGACTCGTGGGCTCCGGATCGGAGCTCCCGGAATGCGTCGATCGAGCGGAATGCGTGGGCTCCCGGACCGGAGCGGAATGCGTGGGCTCCCGGAGCGGAATGCGTGGGCTCCCGGAACGGAGCGGAATGCGTGGGCTCCCGGACCGGAGCGGACTGCGTGGGCTCCCGGAACGGAGCGGGCTCTGGAGCGGACTCCGTGGGCTCCCTCCGTGGGCTCCCGGAGCGGGGCTCGGGAGTGGAGCGGATGCTGGGCTCCCGGACGGTGCTCCGGATCGGAGCGGGCTCTGGAGCGGCTCCCGGACGGAGCGGAATGCGTGGGCTCCGGATCCGGAGCGGAATGCGTGGGGCTCCCGGACCGTGGCTCCCGGAGCGGAATGCGTGGGCTCCCGGATCGGAGCGGGCTCTGGAGCGGACTCCGTGGGCTCCCGGATCGGAGCGGGCTCTGGAGCGGACTCTGTGGGCTCGATGGAGCGGGCTCCGGATCGGAGCGGAATGCGTGTGGGCTCCCGGATCACGGGCTGGAGCGGAATGCGTGGGCTCCCGGACTCGGAGCGGGTGGAGCGGGCTCGGAGCGGAATGCGTGGGCTCCCGGACCGGAGCGGAATGCGTGGGCTCCCGGACCGGAGCGGGCTGGAGCGGACTCCGTGGGCTCACGGGCGGAGCGGGCTCGGATCGGAGCGGGCTGGGCTCACGGGACGGAGCGGACTCCGTGGGCTCCCGGATCGGAGCGGGTGGGCTGGAGCGGACGGGACGGAGCGTGGGCTCCTGTGGAGCGGGCTCTGGAGCGGACTCCGTGGGCTCCACGGGACGGAGCGGGCTCTGTGGGCTGGAGCGGGACTCGTGGGCTCCCGGAGCGGGCTCGGAGCGGGCTGGGCTCACGGGACGGAGCGGGCTCTGTGGGCTCCGACGGACGGAGCGGGCTCTCTGGGTGGACGGGCTGGAGCGGGCTCTGTGGGATCACGGGCTGGAGAACGGAGCGGGCTCTGTGGGAGCGGGTCGGCTCCGGGCGGGAACGGAGCGGACTCTGGAGCGGACTGTCGGCTCCTCGGAACGGGCTGGAGCGGGCTCTGGAGCGGTGCTCCCGGAACGGAGCGGGTGGAGCGGGCTCTGTGGGCTCACGGGACGGAGCGGGACTGGAGCGTGGGCTCACGGGACGGAGCGGGCTCTGTGGGCTCACGGGACGGAGCGGGCTCTGTGGCTCACGGGACGGACCGGGCTCTGTGGGCTACGGAACTGGAGCGGACCTGCCGGCTGGAGGGGTACAGACCTCCGTGGGATGGGGGGATCCTCAGGTGCTCTGACCCGGATTGCGTGCCCGGCATCCCGGAGGGTGGAGCTGAGCTTTGACGGCCGCCACTGGAGGAGCTCCCGGAACGGAGCGGGCTCTGGAGCGGACTGCGTGTCGCCCACCGGACCTGAGGCACGGAGCGGGCTCTGGAGCGGACCTTAGTGGGGAACTGTGGGCCTCAACAAACTCCCGGACTGGATCTGTGACCACCGGGCTGAGGTGGTACTGGAGACCTGCCGGCTGCCCAGTACTGAGGGGACCGTCAGGGCGCTGGGGGGATCCTTGAGGGCCTCATCACGTACCCGCCTCTAGCCCCTCCTGCAGGGTGCGCTGCAGCTGATTGACGGCCGCCACTGGAGGAGCTGCAGCCTTGTCGCCCCGTGGCAAGCCACCTCTGGGGAACTGCCAGCCTCAACAAACTCGTCCAGCCCCCTCATCCTCACGGCAGGATCAGGGCCTCATACTGACGGGGCTCGAGGGCGGCTGTGGGCGGTCCAATCCCTCCTCTGCTGATCTCCTGCTGAAACAAAAGAAGCAACAAAAACCATTGCCCCTGACGGCGAAGGGGAAAATACTGGAGGATGCGTTTGGGTCGGGGCTGGAGATAGTGGGGGACTGCAGAAGTGGGCGGTCCATGAAATCCCTCCTCTGCTGAGTCTGTCACGAGAGATGAGGTCGAGGACTCAAATGCAGAGGAAATAACTTTAATACAATAAACGGATCAGCACAGGAACAAAAAGAGCAACAAAAACCACCCGAAGGGGAAAAAACAGGCAGAAGACTGGCAGAAGATCAAATGAAACACTCACGCACATATAGGGAGAGACAACGGATCAGCACAGGACTGCAGATCAGGAGCAATATAGGGAGCCAAACGAGGGAGCCACAGCTGGAGCCACTGAAACAATGATTAATTGACAAGATGGGAGGGGCAGACAATAGTCCCCAAAACATGGGCTAAACCCATCAAACCAGCACGTAACAGCTTGGCCCGGCCGGTGTCCCAGCGAACCACCTCAGGCTGTTATTTCAATGGCAACAAGCGAACATGTGCAGAGTTTTAATGGGGTTTCAATCAGATTGGCACTCAATATGACGTTAAACGTTTCTAATTAAAGAAAATATTCTGTAGAATATTTACATTTAGTCATTTTGCAGACAGTACAGAAGACTATATAATATTTAAGATTAAATTATCCAAAAACAAGTCAGCTCATGGCAATTTTGGTCTTGGAAGAATATGATATGAGAAATGTTGAGATTTCTGCACTTTGGATAGATCAGATCAACACACTCTCCTGGTAGGTCATAACTATTTTATATTTTGGCCAGTAGGGGGCTAAAGGCCCATTCACACAAAGAACAATGACTATTTTAGCGTCCAAACCAAGGGACAATAAAGTTGTGCTTATCCTAAGTGCTTGCTGCCGTTTTGTTATCTGCCAATTTAAATGTTTTGCACTGTTTAAAGCAGAATGGATTCTGATTGGCTGTCAATGATTTTAATTATTCATTAGAAAAAAACATTCTGAAAGCTAACTATATCATTCCTCTGTGATTTTTGGAGGGTTTAATGAAAATGCGTTCAATCGTGGTATTGTCGTGGATTGTTGGCAAAAATGGACATTGGCTAGGCCAATATGACAAATGTGATAGGGTGCTTAAACGTACTTTTCTAATTACCAAATTTGTTGGCGTAGAAAATACAATTCAAGTTGTATTTGCCCTATAACTGCCTAGTGTTTGTAGACCCCATAAATACATTGAATGCCAGTGAAACCATTTTCTATCCAAAGCTGGGTTTTGATCAAAATCACAGACCTCTCAGTACATATTTGAGGGCGGAGCCATCATCTGTCAGACATTGTGTGAAGACCACCCAAATATAATATTAAGGCGTATAAATTAATTTTTAAACCAAACAGTCCTTATTTTGGTCTAATGTGCTTTGAAAGTTTGTCCATGATATAGTATAAATTTGTGTGTATGAAATTTATTTGACAAGTCCCACTTTAGGAAAATGGGATTTGAAAGTGGGACACTATGATTCATGATAATTCAGTCAAAAAGAGGATGGGACAAACACTTAGGCAGGGTTTTAGGAAGCAATATAAAATATAAATATACGTTTGTGTGAGGGGAGCTTAGTGTGCCATTCCACTTCATCTTAGCATCTAAATTCATGTGAAATGTATTTCAGATTACAATGGCAAAGGGGAGAGAGAAAGACAGGGAGACATTGAGAGATGCAGAATCAGAGAAAGCACAAAGAGTAGGAAACTAAATGATGGATGAACGGAGCTATAGAGGATGGTGGACACCTCACTGAGACTGGCAGAGCATGAATGTCCCCTAAATCAACTCTACGCGCGGGATAAAAGCCAGACACTTCACCATCAATAGGAAGAAAACACACAGAGAGGTGAAGCAGAACTGGGGCCTTTTTATGGTGCAAGAGTTATATTTTGTCTTCAAACAGGCCGAGGCTACGTTGTTGTTGTATGTGTTGTTATAAATGAACTAGAGAAGAGTCAAGAAATTCTACTGTGTGTTAAATTTGGTTCTTTTCTATCTATATAACCATAGATAATAGGCTTAATTTCTTTATAATAAATGCTCAACGCAAAGTATCATTTGCTTATGATGTTTAATTATCCATGTTTTCACACAAAGCATTTTACTATGTCACATGAATAAAGGTGATTTTGGCCTTTTGTGACTTTTATTCCCACATTAGGAAGAGCGATTTTAATCAGACACACTATCAGTGTTCCTGTGGTTCAGGGACATTGTGTTATCAGCGCAAAGGTTGTGGGTTCGTTCCCAGTGAACACACATACTGAGAGAATGTGTATAGCCTATTCTGTAAGTAACTTTGGTAAAAGCATCTGATAAATGTAATAATTTATTTTATGAATCGTTTATCTGCCGTTCTCTTTTTTTGTTACACAACCCGTTTTTTTTTTTTTTTGCTACTTGTGGATTTAATGTTTTGCTACACATTGCAATCACAAAATTAAATGCAAAGAAGGTCCCACTTTAGGGCAATTCCCCCTACATATGATACGCATCTACCCCACAACCCTAATCCTACCCATATACATGCCAAAGTCTATTTGTGCGTATCAATACCATGAGTTTTCATGTTTATTGGCGTACTATATACACACTTTCATGAGATTGGGTTGGATTTTCATTATAGTTGTGGTGGCTGTCAATGATTTTAATTATTCTTATTTGTTTAGATTATTTTAACCTTTGAAATTGTCATGATCTCTTTGAAGCTTTAGAAGAGATGAGTCTTTTTCTCTCAAGAAACATTATAACTATAGTTTTAGCGATTTTGTACAATCTTGTTCTGTTGGGTTCAGTCGGGGACATTCATGTGTATGTTTTTTCCTAAAATTGCATGTTTACAGTCAAATCACACTTTGCAAATTCTCAATATCACCGCCTTGGTTATTTTATGGATCAAATTTGTTTTCTTTTTGCAGTTTGAGACATTTTCGAATAGAAGAGACACAGTATGTTTTCTCTCAAGAAATGATTCGTAAATATTTTTCTCTTTGGTTAATTGGTGGCTAATTTCTTTGGATTTGTAACTTTTTTGAATTTACGCTTGTTTACGTACGAATCACACAGTTCATGAAACACGGTCTTCTCATAAGAGGGGTTGGTTCAGACCGTTTTAATTAATTATTTAGGCGTAATGCAGATCGAAATGACTCTTCTGACTTAAGATGCAATTTATTTTCTCAAGAAACAAAACAAATGGTAATTTTGTTAATTTTCATACAATAATCTGCTCATGCCCCACTGAAGTTCAGTGGTGGATCGTCATGCTAATGTTTTTACATCACGTTTCCATTCAAATCACACTGTACAAAATTATACTATATCGCCACCTTTAAAATGTCCTACGTTTCCCGTGAAATAAAGTGCAGAATAGTTTGAGACAAAATCTCTTCTGGAGATTTAGAGGAGACAGTCTTTTTATTTTGTACATTTTGGCGAATTGGTGATTAATTTGTATGTTGATCTCATTCGTATGGTTTCATATTATCTGTTTGCGCACCATGGTTTGTTTTTTTCAATCCGAAAAGACTTCTTAATTAGTTTTCTAATGAGATTGGGTTGGTTACAGTCGTTTTTCCAAATATCCACTTTGAGTCACAGTTTAAGACATTGTCGAAATATCTTCAGAAGCTTTAGAGAAGATGCATGTGAATATTTTCCTCTCAAGAAACCACAGTTTTTAATACAATTGCATTGTTTACATTAATGTACATTAAAAAGTCATGTGACTTAGCGCACTGGATCAGCATAACAGCAGACCGTTCTCGTTGCACAGGTTTGGTCACTGAAAGGCCTGAGCCGAGTCTGTCCTTAGTGACGTTTACATCCAAGATTTACACGAGTTCCCAAAAAGCAGGCATCCGGCTTAAAAGCAAGATAACATGACCACGTTTTATTTCGTTTGCACGCTCTAAGGTGCAAGTAATTTATTATATGACAAAGATCCACAGTGGCTTCTCCTACTGCAGAAAATTTGCTTTTTCTAAGTGTTATTTGTCTGCAGTTTATCAGGAAGTGACGACTTTGTTATTCCGGCTCGCTGGATGGAAACGGTGCAAATTTCGCAGCTTTGGATGGACACATAGCTATGGCACATGATATCTAAAACCGTGGTACTTTTTTGAAGGGGCCAATTTATCAACATGGAAAGTACAAGGCATGTAAAGGGTAAATCTGTTTTCTCAATCTATTCTCAGTCGTGGAATGAGATAACAGACATTTGACCTTCCTTACACTCTCCCAACATTCCCCACAAGACGCACACTAACGCTGGCCTACAATTCATTCAGTCATTTCTATTATCTCTATGCAGTGCCGGTCGGGTCGTTTCAGTCTGCGAGGTGACGGCTTCAGGGAAAACGAGAGAGAGGTTTCCCATCTAGCGGGAATTCGGTCGACTCTCTCCAAATTGAACCTGCAAGGCCTCGGTTCAGATTGTATCCCGAGTCGTGATGATAAAGGTCGCAGGTCTTTGAAAGTGGCCCGCTGTGAGACAGCAGGTCCTCAAAACACAGATGGATGAATTGAGGATCGGCTCGTTGGCATCGGGATGTTTCCCGCCTCGGGGAAATGGAGGAAGTGTCTGCGTGTGTTGGAAATGCACTTCTGTTACTTTGGGTAACGATTCTTCATAATCTCTTTGGAAAAAGAAAATAGAAATACAGTTTCTAAAACAAGTTTCCTTTTCCACTGACATCATCAGTTCCTATCCAACCGCCTTCCTACAGATAATTTAAATCATCCAATCAAATCATTGATAAAAAAAGAATCCTGACCCATATTTTTTCATTTAATATCCTTTTTTTTAAAGGTTCATATTTTAGTTTTGGGAGTCCCCAACAACAGGTTGACATGCATGCAAGATCAAAAAACACTTTCATTTTCTTATAACATGCATTTAATTTTACCTTGTTTTCATTCAGACCAACAAGTGGCCGGCAATATGCTAATGTTTCAACATGAAACGGCTTGGGAATCGTTTTAAAAACGACTCGTTTCAATGATTCAGAGTTTACCCCTTCTTTTTGAGAGACAGTAACTTTATACACGGAGCACTTTCAGGATGCTTTCATTCACTTAGAGCTGTTTTACACACTGCATAAAAAGATCACTTTCAAATATCCATAATAGAGGCACTTTAATGTAAACCTATCTTTAGATGGAGTTACTGAACACCACACACACCACACAAAACAACACACCACACACACACACACACAACACACACAACACACACACACACACACACCACACACTCACACACACACACACACACACACACTCAACACACACACACACACACACACACACCTCACTATATGACAGAACAAAACACACACACACACACACACACACACACACACACACACACACACACACACACACACACACACACACACACACACACACACACACACACACACTCTGCTCATTTCCATTATTACTGACATCCGTCATTGACTCCACTGTGCAAACGCCATTATTAACATTTTGGAAACGTGTTTGAAAGCTTGTGAATTCTGGCTATAAATTTCTCCATCTGTGCAGTGAGCTAGCATACGCTCTTTCTTTCTCTTTCTTTTACTTTTTTTTTAAGAAAATATGTGACCCTCTCTGTGAAATCCAGGCTAAAGTCTCAAAACCTAATTATGACAAAACAAGCATCAAAGTTTGATTTCTGCCATTAATTTCATTCCAAAGTGTTGGCGCTCATAAGGTGTTTTAAGTAGTTTTAACACATCGATAGGCAGTTGCTAGGGTGTTGTAGATGGTTGCTAGGGCGTTCTGATTTTATTCTGGCCTGTTTTATGGTTCAGCGGGTGAAAATGGCGCATTTGATCACATGTAACAGCACATCACCTATTATTTACATCCTATAATAGTATTTATTACTATGTTATTTTTTTATTTTAATTTCAGTTTAAGTTTTACAAAGTTTGTTATGTGATTTTGCCAGTTTTATAACTTTTCACTTTTTATATAATATGGATAATATTATATTAATTTTAAGTTATATTTTAGGGTTAGGGTGTTTATTTAATTTTAGTTTTAGTCATTTTAGTACCTCAGCTATTTAATCTCAGATATGATTTTAATTTGCTAAAATCATGTTTATAATTTGAATATGATTTTCAAATGTGATTTTATTTCAATTAGTTGCCAAGGCAACATTTCATGAAATTGCATTACATTTAATTACATTTTTAGTTTTGTTTTTAAATATTTATGTGTTATTTGAGCTTAATTGCAATTAACAAATACAATCTTTAATAGTTCTAGTCTTGTCTATTCTGGGTATAGTGTTTTTGCTTGTTTGTTTTTGAGTAATTTTAGTACCTCAGCTGAAAGCTGCAGTCCGTAGGTTTTGCCTCTTTGTCGCCATCTCTGTTGGAAACCTGGTATTGCAGCCAGGCGTGGAATTATCTTCATTAATGTACATTTATGCATTTAGTAGATGCTTTTATCCAAAGCAACTTGCAGTACATTCAGGTTATACATTTTTTGTCAGTATATGTGTTCCCTGAATCGAACCCACAACCTTTGTGCTTAACGCAATGCTCTACCACTGAGCCTCATTACGTGGGCTGTACTCCGGCACGGCTCCAGCGCGGATGAATCTAATATTTTGAGGTGAATGTGTATCTGTCAGTCACCACACCGGTGTGAATCAAACACTTTAGTAATCACAGATTCTAGCCTACGTCTTGGGACAGTGTTTCTCACCCTGGTCCTGGGCGCTCCCCAACACTGCACATTGTGTATGTCTCTCTTATCTGACACTCATTTCAGGTCCTGGAGTTTCTTCTAATGAGCTCATGAGTTGAATCAGGTGTGTTTGATTAGGGAGACACACAAAATGTGCAGTGTTGGGGGTGCCCAGGACCAGGGTTGAGAAACACTGTCTTGGAATATATGACCCAAATCTGTATTTTCACCGTATACTGTCATCTGCACAAGTAACAAGTCTGCCACGTTTGTTCTGACCAACTGAGGAAAAAGCATTAGCATAAATCGGTAATGATCGGTTAGCTCATATCACATCAAACCGTGCAAATTATTATTATTGTTATACTTTATTCTCAAATTATTAATGTTAACAACATCAGCGTTGCGTGACTATGAGTATCGTGTGTATTAACATTAAACGTTACATTTCTTAATCATTAAGAAATTATTTTAACCCCAAAAGCAAACTATGCTCTCTTCGAAAAGGTTTTCTTTAGAATACAAATCTTGTGTAATCAGAAGCACATTTAAAACTGGACTTTAATTTAATTTACATGTGTTTCATGAACACATAATCCTTTCTGGATCACAATCCACCATCAAAATTATACATTTAATTATTCCGGCTGCTGTGAGAAAAGACTATAAACGATCCTCCACCTGCAGGATCCTCACATGTGATATAGTCTACTCGCCGGCACAACTTCTATATGTTTACAGACGTGATGTAATGTGTTCCTGTGTTTCAGTGGTAGAGGATCGCGTTAGCAGCGCAAAAGGTTGTGGGTTAAATTCCCAGGCAACACACATACAAAAAAAATGTATAGTCTGAATGCACTGTAAGACGCTTTGGATAAAAGCATCTGCTAAATGCATAAATGGACATGTAATGACGCAGTAGCATGCTCGAATTTCCCGTGAAAACCTACTTGTACCTCTCAAATTATAAAATGTTATTATAAGCTAACTGTTGTGAATCGGGCTAAGGTAGTTTCGAACACTGGCTGGTCGTGTACTTGCTCAAATATTGATTTCAGATCATTTTTAACCCAAAGAAAAGTTACAGACTGCATCTTTAAACTGTTTTTTCACACACTTTATTTAAGGGTTTATAATCCAATGTAATATTTATATTATATTTCAGCTTTATTTCAATTAACAAAAGCGAATTTTACTAGCTTTAGTTTGAACATTTCCAGGTTCACTATAATATTTACAAGTAGTTTCAGCCAAAATACCATTTATACAATAAAACTACTGTACCTTTGTATAAGCATGACAAAAGAAATCAAACAATCATTTTCCAAAAGCGGCTTTCTCTGATCCACCATATTAATACTTGATGATTTTACATCAAATAACTGCATCATTTAGTTGGAAACAACGGTTGCCATGGTCATTTTTGTAAGGGCAATGGTAAATCAGTCAGACATATTAATAGTGAGCAAAGCATCTCATTCTGTCCTCATCTTGGCCTTGTGACCGGCGCTTCACCCCGAGACATTCGAGAGAGGCTCTTCCTCTCATTAGCCAACTATAAGCCGCTTTGGATCAACCTGTCTACAGCATACTAATTAACCACAACATTTCACACATTATGTATTAGTGTATTTGACCTCGGAGGTACAAATTGTGCTGGAAATGTATAAGCTAACGCAAAGCCAGCAGAATGATTTATTCTGTGTGTGCGGTGCCAGCGACCCCTTTTTCATATATTTTATTGCTGTATGGAAGCATAATGTATTTAAATGAGCGTTTTTGCTTCATATCAACAGAAATTACTCTGTGAAGTCAAAAGCAAAGTGACATTTACCTCCAGAGGTAATGCATCTGAAAGTGCAGTTTTGTTTCCGCTCGCAGGCGAAGCTGCCGAAGCTTCATCAAGCTCCATTATGAATATTAATATCTGTCATTGCACAGCTGCTTGAGTGGATTAGGTTTAGGCTTTGACTAACTCAATTTACAATATTAAACATTTGTTTTTACAAACCCGGGGTCCAGAATTAACTGCTAGGGGTGGAAATATAGCCATGCATATTTATTACTCACCTAGAACGTGTATTTTGCATTACTTTCATTTAAAACTCAATATGTTTAGTTGCTTATCCTTATGCATAATCACGACAAAGTGTGTCTGTGAAACCAGTAGCATCTTAACAAATATTGTGTTCCTTATTTATTCCATTTATTTTAGCTCACCATTTTTGATTTGATTCACTTACGTCAGACATTTGTGAGCATTTATTACGTTTCTAAAAATGCTTTTCTCATGCTGGCTTTATTTACTCATCACACCGAGTTAATTTAGGATCCTGCCCACACTTTTGCAGCTTTACGTCAGCGGTTTGTTCTTGAGGACTGAATCTCATATTGCTGAATCTTTTTTTGTGCTTTAGCTCCATATTTCCACTTGTTTTGATTCGTTTTCTTTGACCCACAGAGGAGCAGAACCAAATCATGACAACAATCATGCTTCAGTTACATTTCTATTAGATGTAGCACTTATTATTGAGGAAATTATTAAAGTTTTAATCAAATCTTCATCCCTACATCCCTCACGCAAAGAGCTTTTCAACAAAGTTTTCTTCCAGTCACTTCTGTATTAGCCACACAGGTTGTTATTTTAAGGAGCTGTGATATTTCAACATTAGTTGGTGTAACCTAATGCACACTTTTACTTTTGGAAAGAAAGTAATACTTTCATTCAGCAAGGATGCATTAAATTGATTTCAATTGATAAAAATTGTCAGTTAAGACATTTATAATGTTAGAAAATATTTATATTTATAATAAATTCAGTTTTTTTAAACTTTCTAGTCATCTGTGAATCCTGAAAAATAAAATGTATCAGTTTCCACAAAAATATTCAGCAGCACAACTGCTTTCAACACTGATAATAATCAGAAATGTTTCTTGAGCAGCAAATCAGCATATTATTATGATTTCTGAAGATCATGTGACACTGAAGACTGGAGTAATGATGCTGAAAATACAGCTTTGATCACTAAAATAAGTTACAGTTTAACAGATATTCACATAGAAAACAGCTGTTTTAAATTGTAATAATATTTTTTTACAATATTTTTGATCAAATAAATGCAGTCGTGAGCAGAAGGGACTTCTTTCAAAAGCATTAAAAATCCGTCTGACCCCAAACCTTTTAACAGTAATGTATTTACATTGATTTACTCATATAAAATCATATTTAGATGTTATTTAGATTATTTGACTCAATGTTTTACAGTGTAGTGTGCATACTATAGTTTATCCTTCACTCTCCAGTGCCTGCAAATATTTCTAGCGTTGACCAGTATTTCTGAAAAGTCTTGTCTGAGTTCGTCTCAGAATGATTCTTGGTCACTAGACCTCATGAATTTCTCGTCATCTGAGTCCAGTCACGCTACAAGACGTCTCACACCCCATCAGACTCACTCAGTTTGTCACCAGATCCTCCCAGCGCTGAAGCTAATGAGTCGAACACTGTACTCAGTGCATGGAGTTTGTCAGCTGTGAGCGTAATGTACCAGCTCCTGCTGATTTAGGACCTGCTCTCCCATCCCAAAGTTTTTCCTAAGCCATTATACCAGAAACTTTAAAACTGTCCTCAGATCAGAGATAAGCACTGACTAATGTACCAGCGTGGCAGCTGCCAGGAAAGTGGCACAGGCTCCACGCTGTGACCATCATCTGTGGGAAACCTGGAAAATGGGACATCGTTTCACGGTCCGGCAATTTTACTGTTATTTTTCCATTCGGTAATATGTGTGAAAAAACACGAGGATATCACCGAATGGAAACTTTAATGATCTGCAGACTGTGAAATTGGTGAAGCATTTGTTCCTATGTTTGCATGCTTGCGTAAAGTGTATTTCTGGCTTGAATATTAAAGTTCAGTGTGTACGTCAACATGTTCTAGACATGAAGGATTCCTCCAATCATGTGTCTTGGTGCAATGCCTCAGCAACCATCTAAAACACTCCAGAAAGTACATAGCAACACCCTATTCAACTGCCCAGAGCAACCAAGAAATTGCATAGCAATGCATTAACAAAAATACAAAACACCCTAGAAACTGCATAGTAACACATTAGCAACCACCTAAAACACCCTAGCAACTTGCAATAACATGATCTAGTATGCACTAGCAATTACTCAAAACGAAATTACGAAAAATGCTTTAGTAACTGCATAGCAACACCCCATCAACCACCAAAAACACCATAGCAGCTGTGTAGAAATGCCCTAGCAACCACCCAAAACACCCTAGTAACTGCATAGCAACCCCCTAACAATTGCCCAGAGCACCCCATACATCGCAAAGCAATGCCCTAGCAACCACCCAAAACACCCTAGCAACTGCATAGCAATTATCTAGCATGCCCTAGCAACTACTCAAAACATCATAGCAACTGCATCATTAAATGCCCTAAAAATGGCATTGCAACCACCCAAACCACCCAGAAAATGCATATCAACATCCAAAAAAACACCTAAATACCCTAGCAACTACATAGCAATGATCTTGTATTCCCTAGCGACCACTCAAAACATCTTAGCACCTGCATCTTGAAATGCCCTACAAACCCCATAGCAACATCCCACCAACCACTCAAAACACCCTAGCAACTGCATAGGAATTCCCTAGCAACCACCCAAACACTCTAGCAACTGTAAAGTGAAAGTGATGTAATATGTGTCCAAGTATGGTTACCCATACTCGCAATTTGTGCTCTGCATTTAACCCATCCATAGTGCACACACACACAGCAGTGAAAACACACCGTGAATACACACCCGGGACAGAAGGCGGCCATTTATGCTATGGCGCCCCTGCAGGGAGCAGTTGGGGGTTCAGTTCAAACCTTTGGGTTACGAGTCCGACTCTCTAACCATTAGGCCACGACTTCCCCAAACCATGACTTCCCCCAAAAAGCAATGCCTTAGAAACCACCTATAACACTCAAGATACTGCAAAGCATTGCCCTAGCAACCACCAAAAACACCTTCGCAACTGCATAGCAATGCCCTAGCAACCACCCCAAAAAAACATGGAAAATGCATAGCAACATCCTAGCAACCTTAGCAAGTGCATAGCAATGCCACAGCAAACCCAAAATGCACTAACTACTGTTAAGCAACACCTTAGCAACCATCCGGAACACTCTAACAACTACATAGCAACACCCAAACAAACAACCAAAACATTCTAGCAGATTAGCAACCATTCAAAACAACCATAGCAAATGCTTAGCAACGCCCTAACAGAAACCCAAACCACAGTAGCAACTGCACAGCAACACTTTAACAACCACCAACAACACCCTAGCAACTGCACAGCAACACTTTAACAACCACCTACAACACCCTAGCAACTGCACAGCAACACTTTAACAACCACCTACAACACCCTAGCAACTGCACAGCAACACTTTAACAACCACCAACAACACCCTAGCAACTGCACAGTAACACTTTAACAACCACCAACAACACCCTAGCAACTGCACACCAAGACTTTTAACAACCACCAACAACACCCTAGCAACTGCACAGCAACACTTTAACAACCACCAACAACACCCTAGCAACTGCACAGCAACACTTTAACAACCACCAACAACACCTAGCAACTGCACAGCAACACTTTAAAACAACCACCAACAACACCCTAGCAACTGCACAGCAACACTTTAACAACCACCAACAACACCCTAGCAACTGCACAGCAACACTTTAACAACCACCAACAACACCCTAGCAACTGCACAGCAACACTTTAACAACCAACTACAACACCCTAGCAACTGCACAGCAACACTTTAACCACCAACAACAAACACTTTAACAACCACCAACAAACCCTAGCAACTGCACAGCAACACTTTAACAACCACCAACACCCTAGCAACTGCACAGCAACACTTTAACAACCACCAACAACACCTAGAAACTGCACAGCAATGCCCTAACAGAAACCCAAACCACAGTAGCAACTGCACAGCAACACTTTAAACAAACCACCAACAACATCCTAGCAACTGCACAGCAACACTTTAACAACCACCAACAACACCCTAGCAACTGCACAGCAACACTTTAACAACCACCAACAACACCCTAGCAACTGCACAGCAACACTTTAACAACCACCAACAACACCCTAGCAACTGCACAGCAACACTTTAACAACCACCAACAACACCCTAGCAACTGCACACCAACACTTTAACAACCACCAACAACATCCTAGCAACTGCACAGCAACACTTTAACAACCACCAACAACACCCTAGCAACTGCACAGCAACACTTTAACAACCACCAACAACACCCTAGCAACTGCACAGCAACACTTTAACAACCACCAACAACACCCTAGCAACTGCACAGCAACACTTTAACAAACCACCAACAACATCCTAGCAACTGCACAGCAACACTTTAACAACCACCAACAACACCCTAGCAACTGCACACCAACACTTTAACAACCACCAACAACATCTAGCAACTGCACAGCAACACTTTAACAACACCAACAACACCCTAGCAACTGCACAGCAACACTTTAACCACCTACAACACCCTAGCAACTGCACAGCAACACTTTAACAACCACCAACAACACCCTAGCAACTGCACAGCAACACTTTAACCACCTACAACACCCTAGCAACTGCACAGCAACACTTTAACAACCACCAACAACACCCTAGCAACTGCACAGCAACACTTTAACAACCACCAACAACACCCTAGCAACTGCACAGCAACACTTTAACAACCACCTACAACACCCTAGCAACTGCACAGCAACACTTTAACAACCACCAACAACACCCTAGCAACTGTACAGCGACACCTACAACACCCTAGCAACTGCACAGCAACACTTTAACCACCTACAACACCCTAGCAACTGCACAGCAGTGAACTAATAAAGTCTATTCTGGAGATGTCTAGAGGTTTGGGCTGTAGTTGATGTCTCTCGTTGTTCCTGACTAAAATATATGAATGTCTACATTTATAAACAGTGTTGTGCAAAGTTACTTTCAATAGTAATGCATTACAATATTGCCTTACTTTGTTACTTTTATGGAAAGCAATGTGTTATGTTACTTTTACTTTTTACAATTTGAGTTGGGCTTGTTTGATTTTACAAGAAAAAATCAAAAAGTGAAATAAATATGCATCAGGCTGAAATAAATATAAATTCTCGTCTGTACAGTAGAGGGCGCAGCTAAAAAAAAACGTTCATCTGTGCCGCCATTCTTGATTGCATGAAGAATAGGACGCAAGTAATAATTTTTGATTTATTAGTATGGCTGGATTGGATCGTCAAGGGTCATTAGCAAAGACACTGGTTAACAAAATGGGATTAAATACATAAAGGATATTTATGTTATTTAACATTTAATTATTGCCGGTTTGCATCATATTCTGATATTCAATGTCTCTGCACTTACTGCCGAGCTGTCAGCAAATAGCTTGTGTTACGTATTTGAAAAAGTACCTCAGACACTTTCTTGTAAATTGAAACGTAATGTGTTTCTTTAACAGTTCATCTGATTATGTATCTTGTATTACTTCTAATGCGTTACCCTCAGCACACCAATCTTAATTTCAATGATATTTTCTGTACACACACATCACAAACAGAAAGTAATCCACAGGTTTTCTGGCTTCAGCTGCTCAGTTCCCTGTAGATTTGCACAAGAAGTCCGAGCTCTTCTTTGGTGTCAGTCTCTGGACGTTTAACGTGGGAATAAGTCTATTCAGAGGTCAGTGAAATGCCAGTCAGTTTTCAGTCTCTGGGCTCGGACTCTCCGTACCCTTCAGATGTGAATCAGCGAGTCCCGCGACTCTCTATGAAGCAGTGACATTGGCTGGTCAATGTTTCAGCTCTGAAGAGAAAGAGAGCAAGATTGGAACCTCACCTTCAAGGACCCAGAGGAAAATTACATTTAAATTTGAGATTGGTGACCCTGTTCTCCTTCGGAGCATTGTGGAAATGAAATTAATGGCCCATGGGTACGACTCCAGGGTCTGAGAGGGAGAGAGATGAATCAAAAATGGAAGAAGAAAGAAACAAAGACTTTTTTGCTGTGAAGCAAACGTATATGTGACTTTCCCGAAATGGAGAGGCCAAGAACTATCAAAAACACAGTAAAGGGAAGTAATTGAGATGGAAGAGAAGCCAGCGAGCGACAGAAGGAAATGTAGGCTGGCTGGATATTTGCTCTTTTTCCCCTCTAGCTGTAATTAACACTGGCTGGCTCACTCTATAAATCAACACCTGTGCGGCTTTCACAACATGTTCACCGCGGCTTCCCTCCGGAGGGCCAACACAATGCCACCTCCACCTGAGTGTGAATGCACTCCTGTAGAGTTTTATACTCCGATTTTATACTTTTAGGTTGCTTTGGTGAGATAAAAATATAGCAAATATTTAAGTGAAAATAAGGCCCGGAAAGTCATGTAGCCAGACTTTGGCTACCATAAGCCAGGTCCATAAACCTGATCCAGATTGCCGATAAGAACTTGGAAGTTGCGTTGTGCCAACCAAGCAGTTTGGACCTTGTGAATTAAGCTAATAGTTGGCCAGTGAGACTGTTGGTGGTTTGTGGGTGTGCACATGGTATTGAATGCAAATTGAAAATGAGGTACAAAAAATAAATACCACCATTTTTTGGTAAGCAGCTTAAATGAAAAACACAGCAATGCCCCAACAAACACTCAAACCACCCTAGTATTCAATCTAAAATCACTCCAGCAATGATGTAACAACACCCTAGCACTCAATGCCCTAACAAGCACTCAAAAAACAACAACTAGCAACTAACAATGCCCCAACAACCACTCAAACCATCCCAGTATTCAATCTAAAACACTCCAGCAATGATGTAACAATACCCTAGCACTCAATGCCCTAACAAGCACTCAAAAACAACAACTAGCAACTAACAATGCCCCAACAACCACTCAAACCATCCCAGTATTCAATCTAAAACACTCCAGCAATGATGTAACAATACCCTAGCACTCAATGCCCTAACAAGCACTCAAAAAAACAACAACTAGCAACTAACAATGCCCTAACAAGCACTCAAACCATCCCAGTATTCAATCTAAAACACTCCAGCAATGATGCAACAATACCCTAGCACTCAATGCCCTAACAAGCACTCAAACCACCCCAGTATTCAATCTAAAACACTCCAGCAATGATGTAACAATACCCTAGTACTCAATGACCTAACAAGCACTCAAAAAAACAACAACTAGCAACTAACAATGCCCCAACAACCACTCAAACCATCCCAGTATTCAATCTAAAACACTCCAGCAATGATGTAACAATACCCTAGCACTCAATGCCCTAACAAGCACTCAAAAAACAACAACTAGCAACTAACAATGCCCTAACAACCACTCAAACCACCCCAGTATTCAATCTAAAACACTCCAGCAATGATGCAACAATACCCTAGCACTCAATGCCCTAACAAGCACTCAAAACCACCCCAGTATTCAATCTAAAACACTCCAGCAATGATGCAACAATACCCTAGCACTCAATGCCCTAACAAGCACTCAAAACAACAACAACTAGCAACTAACAATGCCCTAACAACCACTCAAACCACCCCAGTATTCGATCTAAAACACTCCAGCAATGACGTAACAACACCCTAGCAGTCACCCAAAACACCCTAGCAAATGCATAGCAATACCCTTGTAACTGCCCAAAATACCAATGCCCTAACAAGCACTCAAAACAAACAAAAAACTAGCAACTACAACCGACCAAATAAAAACACCCCAGCAATGACATAACAATGCCCTAGCAACCAGCCAGAACACCCTAGGATATGCATAGCAACGCCCTAGCAACCTCCCAAAACGTTAATGATTTATTAGCAATGCCCTAACAAGCACTTAAAAACTTTAATCAACTGTATAGCAATCACCTAAAAGCATCTCATCGCACTAGCAACCACTCAAAACACCCTAGCAACTGCATAGCAATGCTCTAGCAGCCATGTAATACACCTCAGCAACCACACAGATGCAAACATGCAGAATGTTATGGAGATTCATAGAGTGGTGGCGTCTTTTGAATTGGGCCAAAAAGAAGCAACCTAGCAAACTACTTAGCAACCATGCTAGTTTCTCTGTATTCACATGATATTGAATTAATTAAACTAAATGACAGGTGTGTAATCATTGCATGCAAAATGAATGCAATGTTAGGGGTACAAACATGTCTTTTTTCTTTTATTTTTGGCAGTCCAGCAGCTCTTTTGCTCAATTTAATCATTATCACCAGGAAGACGTCTGCTCTACATGACATTACACACCAAAACATGAGGGAGGCGGTGTGTGTGTGTGTGTGTGTGTGTGTGCGTGCGTGTGTGTGTGCGTGCGTGCGTGTGTGTGTGTCTGCGTGCGTGTGTGTGTGTGTGTGTGTGCGTGTGTGTGCGTGTGTGTGTGTGTGTGTGTGTGTGTGTGTGTGTGTGTGTGCACGTGTGTACGTGTGTACGTGTGTGCATGTGCGTGTGTGTACGTGTGTGTGTGTGTGCGTGTGTACGTGTGTGTGTGTGTGTGTGTGTGTGTGCGTGTGTGTGCGTGTGTGTGTGTGTGTGTGTGTGTGTGTGTGCGTGCGTGTGTGTGTGTGTGTGTGTGTGTGTGTGTGTGTGTGTGTGTGTGTACGTGTGTGTGTGTGTGTGTGTGTGTGTGTGTGTGTGTGTGTGTGTGTGTGTGTGTGTGCGTGTGGTTCAGGTATACCCTACGTTATGGGGACAAAATGTCCCCACAACGATGGCAATATCCAAAATCCTTGTCCGTGTGGGGACATTTTTTGGTCCCCATGAGGAAACCAGCTTATAAATCAGACTAAGTGATGTTTTTTGAAAATGTAAAATTGCAGAATGTCTCCTGTGATGGTTAGGTTTAGGGATAGGGGCAGTGTAAGGGGATAGAATATACAGTTTGTACAGTATAAAAACCATTACGTCTATGGAAAGTCCCCATAGAACATGGAAACCCAACATGTGTGTACGTGTGTGTGTGTGTGTGTGTGTGTGTGTGTGTGTGTGCGTGTGTGCGTGTGTGTGTGTGTGTGTGTGTGTGTGCGTGTGAATGTCAGATGCATGAGATTGAGAAGTGTGCTGAGCTGTTGAGGTTAGCAGCTCTGATCAGATCACAGATGTGTGAAGCTTGACTGCATTTTGTTGTCGGAGTCTCACTCAGATTACAAACCCTTTGTCTCAGATGTGTGATTAAGTTACTGATCTTTAATAGAGTTGAGATGTGATTGATTGATTAATACTTTCTTGGTTTTTGAAAGCCATTACACAGTTTGCACAGAGTGGAGCTCTGGAAACCCAGATTGTCCAATGAAATTATAAAGGAAGAAAGACCCTACACAGCAGGCACACAACATCATAAGACGTTGATATTTGGTTAAATTATATTTGATATTTAGTTGTTGTGTAAAAAAGTCGTTGTAATTTGATGAGTAAAAAAAATGAGTACCTCATGAGTAATATGTGGCTTCTTCGTCATCATACCAGATGACCTCATTTAAATTATGGTGAGCTTTTCATAGACCATGGACCGAAAACAGATTTTTGTCTTTTGCATATAATAGTTCTTTATTGGTTTTAAGTCTGTAGTGCTATAAATCACTGCATGCGGTGGGTTTACAGGATTCAGAAGTCAGTGCAAATGGAGAAGATTAAAAATAAATGACACAAAATATGAATGATTATTTTAGACCAGTTTTTTTTTAACTGCGAAAATCACTGATCTCTCCAATGCAGCGTGTTTCTTCAAAGGGACCGAGGCAGTAAACTAGCTGTTAATAGGGCTGTTAGAAAATACATTTAGAGAGGTTCATGCTTACAGCAAACAGAAAAAAATCTGCCGATGTAGGACTTACCCTCAAAATGATTACTATTAGTGCCTTAATGTTTATTACTTGAATGGTAATCAGCATTAAATTACAGCCTTAAAGGTACAGTTCACCTAAAAATGAAAACTCTGTCCAAAATCTATCTATCTATCTATCTATCTATCTATCTATCTATCTATCTATCTATCTATCTATCTATCTATCTATCTATCTATCTATCTATCTATCTATCTATCTATCTATCTATCTATCTATCTATCTATCTATCTATCTATCTATCTGTACGTTCGTCCGTCTGTGCATCCATCCTATCTGACGATCATGTTCCCCTGATCATGCATTAAGGTTGTTAAGAAATAATAGATGATAAAGTGAACATAAACATTCATGTGATGCACATGTTGGCATCAGGATTCAGATCAGGGTCAGTGTTTGCTGCATAAACACATGAAAGGTGCCGCTGTTCTCGGCTGCGGTCAGTGTGACGGTTGCTTCCAGAGATCATGATAGAGCTCCTGTCCCGTGTCCAGATAAGCTTTAAATACCATAAATCAAAACCTACTTTAAACCATATTTTGGCTGTCATTCAAGCAGCATCGATCGCACTCACACTCCAAAGCCTTGCTTCCCGCGGCCGCTCTCACAGGCCGGTGTTTGATACGTGATGAGACTTGACAGGCCTCTCTTTCACTCACGTTCTTCCGCTCAGAAGCATTGATTAGTGAAGATCGCTCTCATGCTCGGTGTCAATCTCACACTCTCACGGCTGTCGATCTGTGGAGAAACAGGTTGGCTCTTGAGAGGAAATGAGGGTGAAAGTAATTCTTCACGAGCTGAAACACTAGAGCCTCCTCTGTGGTTGAAGATATGTGGTTGAAAACAATAGGATTTTGTTAATCATTTAATACTAATGTTTATCTTGAAAATGTTAAAATGAATTATTTGTCTGTTTCTATGAATGCCTCACATTGCATGTTTCACAAGTGTGAAATCAAGTTTCACCATAAATCACTATAAATCACCATAAATCAAGTTAAATAAACCGAGAGTGGTACAAGATGACACCAGCCCGGGGGGGTAGTTTCTAAGCAGAGATCTGCAGACAGAACGGCATTGTTTTTCACATGATCAGCCAGAAGAACATCTGGGTGAAAACTTTCAGTATTGTTTGGGCTGAAGACAATTCTTCAATAAAAACCTTTTTATTCTTAAAACATCCTTCGACTCGACTATCTTCATCCAAGACTTCAACCACACCTTCTTCTAGGAGCTCCTTTCTCCTCTAAACCCTTGTTTTCCCCATCAATATTGAACTCTTGTGTTGGGCTCAATTCTGTGAAATAGCTGACCAAGCTACTCGTAATTTAGAAACCCTGTGCACAGTTCACCCAGTGCATTTTATTTTCTGTGTTGATATGTTGCCTTTTTCAAAAAGAGAAACGTGCTGAGACATATAGATCTCCTGAAACACATACCAAACTGGCCAAAATATATGGAAAATATAAGTTGTAAACAGTGACGATCAATGAAACTATATATTTTTTATTTAAATTTCCAGTCTAACAGTAGTCTAAATGTAGGCTAAATGCAAATGTGATGAAATACCCAATCACAACTTCAAAACTAGATTTAAAATGATTTAATAATGTTTAATAATAGTATATGTATTTTTTTGTACATTGTTAATGTCCTTGCTGATTTTTTCAAATGTTCACATGTGGTAAAGACAAGAAGAAAAATAAGTTATTTTTAAAATATGACTTATTTGTATGTATTTTCTTGGATTGAAATA
>CM049799.1:16706797-16724297 GCA_027422405.1 Ptychobarbus kaznakovi | reverse complement strand
CAGCTTCATAAAGTGCATGTTTCTAATGTATTGATCGTGCTGAAAGACTCATGCATGCATATAGCAGTGTCTTTAAAGTCTGTTGAATGTAGTAAATAGCATGTAATACATTGTCCTGAATACCACATGCAGTGCAGTCTAAGAAATAAAGACCTTCCCATCTAAAGACCACACACACGTGTAAAATATCATTTGGAAAATATTTCATTTGTATTATGCTCATTATAGCACTTATAAATGTTAGATTTTTTATTTAATTATTTATAAATTTATTTTAATCAGTTTTTATTTATTTTAATAGTTAAGTTTATATTTAATTATTTATTAATGGATTTATTTTTATATTATTTTTATGAATTTGAATCTAATACAAGGGTTAATTAAATATTGTACAATCCATATCTGAAGCACACAATTTATATTATGATTATGATTATGATTATGAAAGCACACTGATAAAAGTGCTTTTCTACACTTGTTTTATGTGTAACAAAAACAACAATACAAAAACAATTATTGATGAAACAATATTTATTTATTTATTGATTTGAGAAGTATTAATGTTCAAACTGTACTTTATCTTCTGTGTGATTTTTTTTTTTAGTAAATTGCATTGAATCCAATTAGGGTCATTATGAATTTGAATCTAATACAAGGGTTAATTAAATATTTTACAATCAATATCTGAAGCACACATTTTATATTATGATTATGAAAGCACACTGAAAAAATTGCTTTTCCACACTTGTTTTATGTGTAACAAAAACAACAATACAAAAACACTTATTAATTAAACAATATTTATTTATTTGTGAAGTATTAATGGTAAAACTTTACTTTAGCTTCTGTGTGATTTTTTTTTGTAAATTGCATTGAATCCAATTAGGGTCAATTTGACCTCATAAAAATTCCAGAATTTGAACCTAGTACAAGGGTTAGTTAAATATTGTACAATCAATATCTGCTATATTCTTGAAAACCAAGATTATAGACTGAGGTTTGTGTCATTTGAGTCCTGCTCCAATCCACGTCAGTCTTCAGAAGATGACATCTGTGTCAGAAACAATCGACGAGAGGAGAGTACCAGCGGCGTCTTTGTTCCTCCTCTGCCCGAGCAAAGGCCACAGCGCATGCACCGTGTGATCATGAAAGACGCCGCTCGCTTTGAGTGCTGGGTCAGGACAACACCAACCGCTCTGGATCCCACACAAAGATGCTTTTCAAGAGAGAGAGACGAGCCACTCAGGTGGACACTGACTCGTGCGTCTTACAAGAGTGACACACCGAGCCTAAGGACTTCCATTTCTCTGCAGCACTCATGAACTCTGTGCATTTACTAGATCAACTAGATTAGATTTACTAAAGAAACATGATGTGTGCATGTGCCAAACCAACCAGCATAAAGCTAAGGTGCTCAGGCGTTGCTATGTGGGTGCCAGGGTGTCACTTGTTTTTTTTTTTAACCTTTACGATTCCTGTAAAATTTGCCTAAAATGCCTAAAAAAGGCATACCCAAAGTAAATTGCATGCTGTTCTTGGGCCATTTGGATGATATGCATGGTGTTGGTCTCCTTTGAAAGGTGACACTCTGAGGTTTGTTTCTCATCAGAATCACTGTAAGTCTTACTGATATTGAGTAATAGCACTTTGAATACACTAAAAAAATAATTCCGCCTGCATTTTTGTTTGTAAATAGAAGCCTGCAGATGACTATAGCTGGGAGGTATGAACTGGAAAATACATTGGGATCACAGAATGAAGCCTTACAAGCCAAATTTACCATTTGATAAACAATATATTAGTGTTTTACACATGTTTATCTAATTTTATGTCTAGACGCTTCCAAAAAGATTACACTTGGGAGACTCCAAGCGACGCTTTGTAACCAACGACACATACAATGCTGTAATTCTTGAATGCTTTAATGTACAGTCATCATTTTGGGCTCTAATGAAAGGTTACACTTAGAGCTATTCAGTTTCTCATCCAGATTCACTGTCAATAATTACTGACACATAGTAACTGAAGCATAAACACATTATAGTGACATTTATTTATAGAATCCAAAATGTGTACACTTTTAAAATTACATATATATTTATAATCTAAATGCATTTTCTTCCTATATTTCTATTTCTGTACATAGCACATTATTTAATGTGTGTTTTTTTTCTTATATTGGTGTTATATTTCATCCCTACTGTGTTATTCCTATGTATGTCTGTACTATCATGCATGTCTGCATTATGTCAACAAAAAGTGGTCTGATAAAGACACTGATTGTACTTGCTGTGTTTATAGTATCTTAAAATGGTTTACATAGTTGAAATCACAAGAATCTCAGCTTTCCATGGATATATGACATGTTCAGCTTTTTTTTTGTTGAGTTTTTGTGTCTGACGACTTTACCCTGTCACCACTAGGCGTCCCGCCGGCGGTACGCTGGATTTTTAAAGTTAAGTAGCTGATTATTGACCCAAGTCAAAATAGATATGATATTCTGGGGTGGCGTTGCTAAGAAGTTACTAAGTTGCTAGGGTGTTAATAATTGTTTCTGGCCCAAGTCAACATGTCTCTATGATATTATGGGATGCCATTGCTTTTTAGTTGATAAGATGTTCTGTGTGGTTACTAGGGTGTTACTAAGTGTTTTTAGGTGCTCATTGGCCCAAGTCAAAATAAAGTAGCTATGATATTATGGGGTGGCGTTGCTATGAAGTTACTAAGGTGTTCTTGGTGGTTGCTAGGGTGTTACTAATTGTTTTTAAGTAGGTGATTACCCAAGTGTGAAAACGTCATATAAATATAAACGTCAAATAACTATGATATTATGGGGTGGTGTTACTATGCAGTTTTTAAGGTGTTCTGAGTGGTAACTAGGGTATTTTTAAGCATTGCCTACGCACTTGCTAATGTGTTTTGAGAGGTTTCTAGGATGTTACTAAGTGCTTTTAAACAGATGCTTACTGGCCAAAGTCACATTAGCCGTGAAATTCTGGGGTGGTGTTGCTATGCAGTTGCTGTTGTGTTTTTGGGGTGGTTGCTAGGGTGTTTCTAAGTATTGCTATGCAGTTGCTCTTGTGTTTTGAATGGTTTCTATGGTGTTACTAAGTTTTTTTCTAAGTAAGTGCTTATTGGTCAGTCAAAATGGCTAAGATATTATGGGGTGGTGTTGCTATGCAATTGCTAAGACATTCCGAGTGGTTACTAGAGTGTTTTAAAGCATGCTATGCACTTGCTAATGTGTTTCGAGTGGTTGCTAGGGTGTTACTAAATATTTAAATAGATGCTTACTGGCCTAAGTCAAAATAGCTATGATATTATAGGATGGTGTTGCTATGCAGTTGCTAAGGTGTTATGAGTGGTTGCTAGGGTGTTGCTAAGTGTTTTTAAGTAGGTGCTTACTGGCCCAAGTCAAAATAGCTATGATATTATAGGATGGTGTTGCTATGCAGTTGCTAAGGTGTTATGAGTGGCTGCTAGGGTGTTGCTAAGTGTTTTTAAGTAGGTGATTACCCAAGTCAAAACATCTCTATGATATTATGGGATACTGTTGCTGTTCAGTTGATGTTCTGTGTGGTTGCTAGGGTGTTACTAAGTGTTTTAGTTGATTACTGGCCCAAGTCACAATAGCTATGATATTATGGGATGGTGTTTCTAAGCACTTGTTAAGGTATTGCCAGGTTGTTGTCAGGCGTTTCTTGGTCTTGATATGTCTCAGAACTCTCTTTCAAAACGTTGAAGTGAAGTTTAATATTTAGTTTTATGGGTTTGATCAAATCAAAAACATTAAATATGAGCAATAATAATAGTTTTGCTTCCTTTAGCAAACATCTAACTGTGGTTGTACGTCATATGTGTCTCAGATACACGGTAAGAGTCTTTTATATCACTTGATCTCCGGCTGTTAGTTGAGAAACAAACTTTGTTGAAGTGCTGTGAGCTGACATTGACTCTGATTGCTGCATCGTTTCCTCACCGGGCAGATATTCAGACACACAAACGCCGCTGATGAAGAGATCTCATCAGACATCTGAACGCTCGAGATGAAGACGGATCCGAGAAACGCCTCGCTGTCACCGACGTCGTATTCAAATCACTAATCTCTTTAGGCAAAACCACCCCAAAAAAACCCATTGAACTCCAAATATGATCTTATTTATGATATTATGATGATTTCTATAAGATTTAATAGGCATCAATACTGTGAACATTTCTAGAATAAATTAGTGCTGTCAAACGATTAATCGCGATTAATCGCATCTAAAATAAAAGTTTTTGTTTACATAATATATGAGTGTGTACTGTGTATATGTATTATGTGTACACACACATGCATGTATATATTTAAGGAACATATGTTAAGTTTATACATTTAAAATACTATGTGAATACATTTTCAAAATATATATTGTATGTGAGTGTATTTATATAATAAGTATACACACATATATTATGTAAACAAAAACTTTTATTTTAGATGCGATTAATTGTGATTAATCGTAGCCCAGCACTTAGTATAAATACATCTCAAATATTATTTGAAAAATATTTAGTTACATTATTCTACCCAATATAGTAATGTCTTGTTAGATGTATTATTTATTGACCCATTTATCTATTATTAATGTATTTTATGCAATATATATGCTTTTATTTAGGCTATTTTTAACTTTTTTTGTATTCACTTTTTTAAATTAAATTTTAATTATTCATTTATTGTACTCTTTTCATTATTAACATGTTTATTTTAATCTTGTTTGAGTTTATATTGATTTGATGATTAGTTAATATGTTTATTTCTTTCACACTGTTTTTTTCACTCAACTTTCCACAAGTAAACAACTGCAAGTCAAGAAGTTTATGAAGGTTTATGACAGTTATTGCTCATAACCAAAAGACCTTTATATGACCGTCTCTGACCGTAGTGTTCGGCCAGTGATTAATCTGTCGTCTTCTGATAAGATCAAGGCTTCGCATCGATATTACGTTTCTCCATCTCCCAAACCTGAGACGTGTAAAAACAGTTCGCTGTCAGCACAGGAAGGTCATGATGTCGACGGTGTGGCTTTACACATCTCTGCAATAATTTGAGCACTTAAGAAAATCAGACGCGCAATTAGCAGCTTTGCACCATCAGATCCGTTACCAATATCATCGTTAGTAAGGGGCTTCAAGAGAAAACCCAATCACGCTCTTGGACCGCAAATGAATCAAAGGTGACATGGCTTGACATCATTATCCTGGTGCAAGAAGAGCATGTGATCTTCTGAGGGTGTTGTTGAGCTCCAATGGGGTCTAATTACACATGCTCGGGTCCGAAGGCTATGCTTCATGTCCCAAGTGAAAGAAATTAAAGGTCTGGGAAACAAATTATAATAGGTAACACATTGTTCGTCTAAAAATAAAGGTTTTAATGCATCTTAAGTATCAGCGGTTCATATACAACATCATCTCATGAGAGCTGAACTCGTGGATATTGAGTTTGCTTGCTGTTAATCACCTCCAACAAAACACCTCTCTGAATAGCCCGGGTTTATTTTTACAGCTGGTTTTGTTTTATGGGCGGAATCCAGTCATTTCAATAGGAATGGAAATTTGTCTTGAGGGTGAAAGATTTCCTTAAGATTTTTTTTTTTGTAATGTTTTTTTGTATTCATAGTAATAATTTTTTTTTTTTTTTTTTTTTACTTATTTAAAATGTATTTTTTTAAATAAGTTTTTAGTGAAAATGACCTTTAAATGAAGTCAATGTTCCTTAATCTCATATTTATTTTGTAGTCTACCTTATTCTGACTAAAACTGTGTACGTTTCGTAGATGAAAACAACATTTTAGTCAATGAAAATAACTTGTGAGTTGACATTAATGTCTAAAAATATGTTAAATTGTAACAGATCAATAAGCAGAACAGATGCTTATTCCAAACATTTATGATAGGATATTTTCCAATTTATATATTAGTAGTTAATTTTCAATTCAGGTACCCAGAACCATGTATTATTTATTTATTTACATATTTATTTTAATCAATATTTTTAGATTAAATTTAAATATACTTTTAATCAAATTTTAATTTAATTATGTATTTAATATTTATTTGTTTACTTATATGTTTAATCAATTTATTTATATATTAATGCTTTTTTACATTTAATTTATTTTAAATTTTTGTCAATATTTCTTAATTTAGTCAATATTTCTAATCAATGAAAATAATATACCATTGACAATACTGTAATGTGCAAAATATGTCAAACTTTTACAGATCAAACTGATCTATTTTAAAGCAACATGTATGTTAAACTTGTATAGATGGATATTTGCTAATTAATCTCATATACTGTATCAGATGTGTTTGAGCCAATTAACTCAGTTTCAGTTCAGACACAAAAATCCCAGACATACTGTGATTCAATTATTTGTTTTCTTCTGCCACGAGTATCTTTTAATTAAACCTGTTTAATGATCATCACGATGTCTCATCTTGATGAAATGAAACCCTTCGTTTTTGTCAGAAAGTTAGTTGAGAGATGAGACTAACACTGAATGTCCTTCTTGTTGCTGTTTACCCGTTTCTGGTGATTTTCGGTGGGCTGTTGCTGTTTTTCTCTACAGTTTGCATCAGATGCATTCATCCAATCGAACTTCACATGGATATTAAACATCACAGTTTGTCTTGTATACAATTGCTTACCAAACGAGAGATGCAATCACTCCCATAAGATTTCACTCTCGTGGGTTCTCTCGCCTCTCAGAAATAATCGTGAGCCGTACGAAGTGCTTTGACCCAGTTGGATGGTGGCGGGCAATTTTCCTGAAAAAGCCCCGTTGATAACAGTGTCATTTCAGTGTCCTGCTGTGTGGCGGTCATCTTTATGTTCTGTTCCTCTCCTGCTCCTCCAGACTGTTGGGTTCCCGGCACCTGTTACACTGATGTAAAGGGAATTCAATTTAGTTGTATTTGTAAAGCGCGTTTCACAGAACGTACTGTTCCAAAGCAGCTTTACAATGAATACTGCCCTACATTTGCTTTTAGAGACTCTAGTGAAATCTGCAAGAGCTGATGCTTTTCCAACTGACGGAGAGGTGCAGAAACATTTATTAAAAGTTAAATGTTGTTGTGATGATTCAGCATGAACAGTCTGAGAAAAACCAACCATGCATTTTGTTGCTGATGGTCATCATAAACAACAGAATCACTGTCCGTAAAGGAATAGTTCAGCCAAAATGAGCTGGAAATGTGCTCTCCCTCAGGCTATCAGAGATGTAGATGAGTTTGTTTCTTCATCAGATTTGGAGAAGTGTGTCATTGCATCAGTGTCTCAGCAACGGATGCTCTGCAGTGAATGGGTGCCGTCAGAATGAGAGTCTGATAAAAACATCACAATAATCCACAGTCCATTCTGGAGAAGACAAAAGCTGAAACAAATCCAGCATGAAGACGTTTTTAAGTAAATTACGAGTCCATAATCCATGGATTATGATAATGCTATAATGCCATGATAATGCTATATGCAGAATACGCAAGCTGCGTAGGGCCCCTGAAACACCAGTGGGCCCCCTTGCTCTCAAAGTATTTTTTAATTTGGCCAGCGGCTATGAAAACATGAATGACAATTCATTGTAATGCGGTGCTATCGCCCTTTCTACGTGAAAATCAGTCAAATCATGTAACGTGAATGTCGTAAAGTCTCTTACTCAAAGACAAAAAAATGAGTTTAAACCACAGAGAGCCACAGAAGAGACACTGTTTCTCGAGCGCGACTCGAGACGGAGTGAAACATGGACAAATGCGTTTCATTTATAACCACTCGACCCCCCCCATCGACACAGTTTTGCGTAGGGCCCTCAGAAGTCTAGGATCACCTCTGTCCACCACATATTTGTTTAGAGCTGTTTTGGGGTGCTTGATCTGTTCAGATTTCTCTCCTGATTCAGTACATACCACTTTTTCACTGGAGGAAGTGCTGTTATGGATTATGGACTCGTATTTTAATTAAAAACGTCTTAATAATGGATTAGTTTCATCTTTTGCCTTCTCCAGATGTTGAGTGGTGTGGATTATTGTGATGTTTTTATCAGCTGTTTGGACTCTCATTCTGACGGCACCCATTCACTGCAGAGCATCCATTACTGAGAAACTGATACAATGCTACATTTCTCCAAATCTGATGAAGAAACAAACTCATCTACATCTCGGATCACCTGAGGATGAGTTATTTTCAGGAACTATTCCTTTAAGGCCAAAATACAAAGATTACCTGCATGTGCAAAACATTTCTTTAAGTTAAGAATCGTATTGTTATCTGTGAGTTTAGCTATTAGCTGTGTGCGTTAAGTTCTTTTAAAGGGCTGAAAACTTTAAATGCGCCATTTGTAGTTTATAACAATGCAGAGAGGCGATTATAGGTCACCAAACAATGAATTCTGGAGGTCACAGACGAGACAAAACAAAAGCTGTTATGCTTTAATTGCCTTCAGGATAAAAGGCATCGTTTGAGGCGATTGCTAAGACACAGACTGGCTCTTCTGGCACAGGTCAAATCTCTTTCATGAGCCATCATCACAGCCAGGCGAAGGTGTTTTTAACTCACAGGTATGAGGGGAATTAGCATGTTTCAAAAAGCATTATGCAACGTTTTCTGAAATGCAATACATGCGAATATTTTCTCATCTAGGAACCACTGAGTTCCTGTAAAATATTGGGTTATTCAGACAAAACAAACCCCGCTCTCCAGCTGCGCGAGGGAAGTGTGGCTCTTTTTATTTGTTTTTCATTTGCAGATTTCTCTCCTCTGAACTTTTTTCCGGGGCTTTGAGGTGTAAATGCAGCGGTTAAATCATCTGAAGTATATGCTGCTATCATTTGTAATTGGATGTTGTCAAAATAAGTCATTTGAAAGCGCCTCGCACGGCTGCGTGAGCCGCTGTACTTTCAACTCTGCAGTGAAAAATGGTTTTGTTTTCCTTATTTCCGCTGCCTACATCTTTATTGTGCAAACACTTGACACATTTGCATAAGACGCCTTGCGTGTCACGACGATGAAATATTAATGGATTTGTCCGGAGTTCAGCCATAAGAAATCAAAACTTTCTTCTGCATATTTAGAAAACGTGAGCTTATGCCAGACGCATGTGAGACTACTGGGGTCTAAATTGTAATTTCATGCATTTATGTTGTTGTTCTATTTAAATTGATATGCTTGTGATTTGGATATCTTTATTTGATTTTACTTTAATAATATAGTCTGTTATTCTATCTCTCCTGTCTGGTTAGGTTTACGTTTATCCATGAATCATTTATTCATCCCGCTGCCCTCATCCTTGGCTCTGACTCGATCCACGAACAATATCACCCAAAAAATAACCTGAATAAATAAAACAGAAGCACTGCAGTCGGCCTGGAGATAAAGAAAGAAAATCTGCAAATAAAAAAAACCAGAGGCAATTAACTGTAAGACAGTGAGAGGGCAATTACATGTATTTATTAGGGATGAACATGTCCTGACGACGGCCTGAGAGACTCAAGGAAAGCATTTTACATCTGCTTACCATCATTACCAGGCTTGTTCTTCCTGCTGTTTCTTTGTTCATGTCGACATACAGAAACTGATTTGGGTATGCGGTTTGATGCCAATATTCACGGTCAATTCAGAGATCTGTGGAGGAGAAGCTACAAAACGCTCTCATTGATGCAGTGCTGATGGATGTGAAGGATGCCTCAGTGAAACCATCCATGCTTCTTCAGTGCTTTGGTTTTAGGACAGACATATGCATCATCAGAGTGGTTAGAAATTACCTTAAAGACAATAAAAAATCAAACTTGTTCCAACAGGTGACTTACAAGATAATGCATTTGATCAATATGTGTTGTCAGCGAATCAAACTGTGATGTTGCAAGCAGCTCTAGGAGTTGAGGAACAAGTCAAATGTGTATTTCTATTGACGTAACTCAAGGCTACAATATTCAATATTAATTTCACTCCAGAATACTTCACATTATGGAGTAAAATATGCTTTGAATCTGTGTTGTAACTGTTGAAATTTCAACTAAAAACTTGAGAAATTTTGTTTTTGCAACTAACTGAAGTACTAAAATTACTAAAACTAAAATAAGTATAAATTAAAGCTAAATAAGATAATATAAATAAAATAAAAACTGAATGTAAATGTAAATTGATTTTAAAATAATGAAAATTTTAATTGATGTAATCAAGGATACAATATTCATTATTTGTTTCACTTTGGAATTCACAAGTTATGAATATGCTGTGTATCTGTGTAGTTTTGTTTTTTTACTTAAACTATTTAAAAAAAATGGTAATTGAAATAAAGCAACAACAACAAGAAAAATGTAATAAATAAATACATATTCACATTTACATTTAGTCATTTTGCAGATGCTTTTATCCAAAGCGACTTACAATTGGGAATACATAAAGCGATTCATCTTGAAGAAGCAAACGGACAGAGGAAGTGCCCCTAACACCAAGTCTTAGGCATTGTTCAAATAAATACAAGCTAGCAAGGGAAGGAGAGAAAGATAAAGAGAAAGATGAAGTTGTTTTTTAATTTTTTTTAGTCGAAAGAGATGAGTTTTCAGTTGTTGCTTGAAGATTGACAGGGATCCAGCATTCCGGATGGGGTGGGAAGATCATTCCACCGGCCAGGAACGGTGAAAGAGAATGTTCTGGAGAGTGACTTTGAGCCTCTCTGTGATGGTACCACGAGGCGTCTCTCACTAACAGATCTCAGGCTTCTGGAGGGGATTTAGATTCGTAATAGTGAGTGGAAGTAGGCGGGGCTTCTGGAGGGGATTTAGATTCGTAATAGTGAGTGGAAGTAGGCGGGGCTTCTGGAGGGGATGTAGATTCGTAATAGTGAGTGGAAGTAGGCGGGGCTTCTGGAGGGGATGTAGATTCGTAATAGTGAGTGGAAGTAGAAGGGGCTTCTGGAGGGGATGCAGATTTGTAATAGTGAGTGGAAGTAGGAGGGGCTTCTGGAGGGGATGTAGATTCGTAATAGTGAGTGGAAGTAGGCGGGGCTTCTGGAGGGGATGTAGATTCGTAATAGTGAGTGGAAGTAGGCGGGGCTTCTGGAGTGGATGTAGATTCGTAATAGTGAGTGGAAGTAGGCGGGGCTTCTGGAGGGGATGTAGATTCGTAATAGTGAGTGGAAGTAGGCGGGGCTTCTGGAGTGGATGTAGATTCGTAATAGGGAGTGGAAGTAGGCGGGGCTTCTGGAGTGGATGTAGATTCGTAATAGCGAGTGGAAGTAGGCGGGGCTTCTGGAGTGGATGTAGATTCGTAATAGCGAGTGGAAGTAGGCGGGGCTTCTGGAGGGGATGTAGATTCGTAATAGTGAGTGGAAGTAGGAGGGGCTTCTGGAGGGGATGTAGATTCGTAATAGTGAGTGGAAGTAGGAGGGGCTTCTGGAGGGGATGTAGATTCGTAATAGTGAGTGGAAGTAGGAGGGCTTCTGGAGGGGATGTAGATTCGTAATAGTGAGTGGAAGTAGGAGGGGCTTCTGGAGGGGATGCAGATTTGTAATAGTGAGTGGAAGTAGGTGGAGCTTCTGGAGGGGATGTAGATTCGTAATAGTGAGTGGAAGTAGGCGGGGCTTCTGGAGGGGACGTAGATTCGTAATAGTGAGTGGAAGTAGGCGGGGCTTCTGGAGGGGATGTAGATTTGTAATAGTGAGTGGAAGTAGGCGGGGCTTCTGGAGGGGATGTAGATTCGTAATAGTGAGTGGAAGTAGGAGGGGCTTCTGGAGGGGATGTAGATTTGTAATAGTGAGTGGAAGTAGGCGGGGCTTCTGGAGGGGATGTAGATTTGTAATAGTGAGTGGAAGTAGGAGGGGCTTCTGGAGGGGATGTAGATTCGTAATAGTGAGTGGAAGTAGGCGGGGCTTCTGGAGGGGATGTAGATTCGTAATAGTGAGGGGAAGTAGGCGGAGCTTCTGAAGGGGGTGTAGATTTGTAATAGTGAGTGGAAGTAGGCGGAGCTTCTGGAGGGGATGTAGATTTGTAATAGTGAGTGGAAGTAGGCGGAGCTTCTGGAGGGGATGTAGATTTGTAATAGTGAGTGGAAGTAGGAGGGGCTTCTGGAGGGGATGTAGATTCGTAATAGTGAGTGGAAGTAGGTGGGTGCTGAGCCTGTGGTTGTTTTATATGTAAGCATCAATGTCTTGAACTGGATGCAAGCTGTAACTGGTAGCCAGTGCAAGGAGACAAAGAGAGGTATAACATGGGCTCTTTTGGGCTCGTTGAAGATCAGTCGTGCCGCTGCATTCTGAATCATTTGTAGAGGTTTGATTTTGTTTCATGGAAGTCCAGTCAGAAGAGCATTGCAGTAGTCCAGTCTAGAAATGACAAGGGCCTGGACAAGAAGTTGTGTAGCATGCTCTGTCAGAAAGGGCCTGATCTTTCTGATGTTGTGTAGTGCAAACCTGCAAGATCGAGCAGTCTTTGCAATGTGCTTTTTGAAGGTCAGCTGGTCATCATAGATTACACCAAGATTTCTGACCGAAGCTGATGGGGTAATTGTTGATGAACCTAACTGAATCGTGAAATCATGCTGTAGAGTTGGAGTTGCAGGGAAGACAAGAAGCTCAGTCTTTGCCAGGTTGAGCTGTAGATGGTGTTCTTTCATCCATGCAGAGATGTCCGCCAGGCAGCCTGAGATCCGTGCAGCTACCGTTGGACCATCTGGTCAAAATGAGAGATAGAGCTGTGTGTCATCAGTGTAGAAATGGTAGGAGAAGCCATGTGCCTGTATGATGGGAGCCAGTGATGTAGTGTATGTGGAGAAGAGGAGGGTCCAAGAACCGAGCCCTGGGGAACCCCAGTGACCGATTTATGTGCTTTGGATACCTCCCCTCCCCAGGCCACCCGGAAAGACCGACCAGTGAGATAGGATTCAAACCAGCGAAGTGGAATCCCAGTGATGTCCAGTGATGAGAGGGTGGACAGGAGGATCTGATGATTGACAGTGTCAAAAGCGGCAGACAGATCCAGCAGAATGAGGACTGATGATTTGGAATCGGCTTTTGCAATTCACAGGGCTTCCGTGACCGATAGTAGCACAGTCTCAGTTGAATGGCCACTCCTGAAACCTGATTGTTTAGATGTTAGCTGTTTTGTTGTTCAGTGAAAGAAACAATGAGACCTGGTTGAAGACAACTCGCTCAAGTGTGTTGGCTATGAATGGAAGGCGAGAGACAGGTCTGTAGTTTTCTATAAGAGAAGTGTTTAATGTAGGTTTTTTGAGCAGTGGGGTAACCCGAGCCTGTTTGAATGCAGTGGGGAAGATGCCTGTGAGGAGAGATGTGTTGATAATGTGTGTGAGTGCTGGTAAGAGTGAAGGAGAGTTTGCTTGGAGAAGGTGTGAGGGGATAGGGTCTAGAGGACATGTTGTAAGATGGCTGGAGAGGAGAAGTTTGGATACTTCCGCCTCAGTGAGGGGACAGAAGGAGAAGATGGGAGTTTGAGCAGTGGATGTGGTTGGTTGGAGGTCCTGTGTGAGTGGAGCTGGGAACTGGCTACTAATTGTTTTAGTTTTGTCTGTGAAAAAAGTTGCTGTTATAGAAGTGGTGGGAGGTGGTGAAGGGGGACAGAGGAGATAATTAAATGTTCTGAAGAGATTACGCATCTGGAGCACTGTTGATCTTGTTATGGAAATGTGACGATTTGGCAGTGTGGACTTCAGCGGAGAAAGATGAAAGCAACAATTGATACCAACTCCGGTCTGATGGATTGTTTGATTTGCGCCATTTTCTCTCTGCCGCTCGGAGTCTGGTCGATGTTCACGAAGAACATCAGATAACCAGGGGTTAGAAGGGGCAGTTCGTGCTGGCCTGGAGGAGAGAGGACAAATGTCGTCTAGAAAAGAGGTTAAGGTAGAGCATAAAGTGTCAGTAGCAGCATTCACATCCAGAGATGAGAACTGTGTAGGTGAGGGAAGAGAGGAGGATACTACAGAGGAAAGATGGGAGGGAGAAAGGGAGCATAGGTTTCGTCTAAAAGTAGACGGGGGTCTAAGGGGGTTGGTGGCACTCAGGTACAAAATGTAATGTAAATGTAATAAAGAAATGGTCAGAGAAATGTAGTGGTTGTACCAGAATGTTATCTGCAGTACAATCGCGTGTGTAAATTAAATCAAGTTGGTTACCTGATTTGTGCGTGCTAGTAGTGGTAAGGTGTTTGAGATCAAATGAAGCTAGGAGTGAATGGAAGACTGTAGCATAAGGCTTTTCAAGATGAATGTTGAAATCGCCAAAGACTAAGATTGGAGTGCCATCCTCCACAAAAGAGGATAGAAGATAGGAAAGGAGAGTGTGTGAGGGAAGATAGAAACGATACTTAAGTGTGTTGCTCGGTTAAAGTCGTGTAAGGAAAAAGCCGTCGGTCTTTACACTCGTCTGTTTTCACATGAAGGACATTTCCGTGTTAGCGCTCGGACATCAAATAAATACACAGTTTAAGAGACTAGAGTTATAACAGCTGTGACCGGCTTCTGATTTGCCCAGCCAATAGACTAACAGAGTGCTAATAGCTCAAGACTAACACTTTGCCCAAGGAGCAATGGAGGAGCAAATTATTATAATTACCAGTAAGTGCAATCAAAAATATAAACCTCAACGAAAATTCAGACTAAAAATAGGTAGGAAACAAAGTATTCCTTCCTAGCAGCAAGTATATAATTTAAACAACAGATCTATGAACAAGTATTACAACATTTACACGTACGCTGTCGTCCATCTCTTCTGGTGACTTAATCTGCGTCTCCCGAATATTATATATATATATATAAATACACATTATATGTAAACTTGCACTTGAGAAACGTTGTCTTGGCAACTAACTGAAATAAGTTCAAAAGTACTAAAATTAACACACAAAAAAACTGAAAATGCAATAAATATATAATAATAATACAAATAATTAAATTAAAAGAGTAACTGAACATTTTAAATTAAAATGTTACATATACATTTATATAAAAAATCATAATTACAAATAATTAAAATGAAAATAAAAAAAATCTAAAAATAACAAGTAATTATTAAAATATTAACAAATACTATAATATGAAAACTACTAAAATAACACGGGTAAAATAAATATTGAGATATATAATTGTAAACACAGAGAGCATGTCTACTGTTTCTCACCTGTTATGCTTTTTTGAAAATCCTAGCTATATACCCTAGAAAATTATATATTGCTAGGATTTTCAAAATGCCTAACAGGTGAGAAACAGTAGACATGCTCTCTGTGTTCACAATCATATATCTCAATATTTGCTGAAGGGAAATGTGTCTTGAGGAACATAATGTAAGGAAAACACAAATCCACACAGGGATGGGATTTCATTTAAATGAGACTGTCTCACATGTGAGTCCACTGAGCACACACACACACACACACACACACACACACACACACACACACACACACACACACACACACACACACACACACACACACACACACACACACACACACACACATAAACATGCACACACACACACACACACACACACACACACACACACACACACACACACACACACACACACACACACACACATAAACACGCACACACACACACACACACACACACACACACACACACACACACACACACACACACACACACACATAAACATGCACACACACACACACACACACACACACATAAACATGCACACACACACACACACACACACACACAAACACACACATAAACATGCACACACACACACACACACACACATACAAACACACACACACACACACACACACACACACATAAACATACACACACACACACATATAAACACACACACACACACACACACACACACACACACACACACACACACACACCTCCAGGACAGAGTCTCATCACATCTGCTGCTGTATTTGTAGAAAGAAAAGCTCTGTGATCAAACCTCACCTGCTGCTGAAATCAGTTCAGACGAATCCCACCTTAAACGCTGAAATGAGTCTTTGTAATGAGAGATTTTCAGCTTCTGTCACTGTGGGAAACACAGACGAGCCATTACTGCTCCTTTAGGAGATTTAAAACAGACACAAACGAGTCAATTGTTGACATTCAAGATGAATGAGTTTGCATTGCAGACTTTCCCAAAGGACACAAACATGACAAATGAGATCTTTCTAAAACCTCAGTTTGTTCTTCTGCACATCGATAAGATTAAATGGAACTCACATTGAGATTTTTCCTCAGGTTTCCTGCTTTTCCTGAGAAATCTGTCTCCAGATAAAGACTGCGATCAAAAGTCAGAGATCTCAATATGAACTCAAACATTTCTCATCAAATGATCTGAGCTGCTCTATTGATTTTATAGCTCTATTCTCTCACTATAATCACATAATTTTAGAAACGTCTCATAAAACCTTACTAAAATTGACAATTAAGTAAAGCACAAGTGAGATCTCTATTAAGTCTCCACGAAAGACTTTAATGATGAAAATAATGATTTTTTTATCTTGAACTATTGAATGTCCATCTATTGGAGTTTACATTATTAGCAAACTCTTTCAGACAACATGAAATCACATTCACAGCAGTCTTATTTTACTGTTGTGACTATTATACGATACATTCATATTTGAATTAGATTTTATTTTTTAGATTTCATTTTAATAGTTTTAATGATTTTGTTGTGTGCTTTTGCAATTTTTTTTAATTGTATTTAACTTTAATTTATATACATTTTATTATTGTTTCAGTTTTAGTGTACTAAACAATAACCCCTTATTCTAACCCTTATTTACAGAGTTTTTCATCTAATATTAAACATATTTTCCTTTTTTCCCCCATATTTTGTCAATATATACTGTGTGTGTGTGTGTGTGTGTGTGTGTGTGTGTGTGTGTGTGTGTGTGTGTGTGTGTGTGTGGGCATGTTTATGTGGTTTATGAGGACACAAATTTGTATAATGACATGGGTATGACATAGGTATTACAAGGAGAAGGTGATTTATGAGGACATTTTCAGTGTCCCCATAATTTCAAACGCTTATAAATCATACAGTGTGCGTTTTTTGGGGGGGAAAGTTGAAATGCACCGTCTCCTGTGAGGGCTAAGTTTAGGTGTAGGGTAGGTGTAGGGCAATAGCACATACAGCTTGTACAGTATAAAAACCATTACGCCTATGGAGAGTCCCCGTAAACCATAAAAACCAACATGTGTGTGTGTGTGTGTATGTGTGTACATACATACATTAAATAAATATCTCGGATGGTTCTTAGACATCAATAAGATTAAACTTGAAGAAAATGTATAATTTTTTCCTAAAACACCATTCAATGCATAATTCAAAATGCAGGTGAAAATGATAATTATTTCATATTAACACATTTCTATGGACTTTTCTCAGTGTTTCTGATGCTGGACCTCAGCAAATGTCTCAATGCATCTTACTGCCATCAAAAAAAAAAGAGATATTAAGACAAATAATAAAGACAG
>CM049799.1:16691797-16701797 GCA_027422405.1 Ptychobarbus kaznakovi | reverse complement strand
GAAACACTTCGAGAATAAAGTCGTAATGTTACGAGATTAAAGTCATAATGTTACGAGATTAAAGTCGTAATGTTACGAGATTAAAGTCGTAATGTTACGAGAATAAAGTCGTAATGTTACGAGAATAAAGTCGTAATGTTACGAGATTAAAGTCGAAACACTTCGAGAATAAAGTCGTAATGTTACGAGATTAAAGTCATAATGTTACGAGATTAAAGTCGTAATGTTACGAGATTAAAGTCGTAATGTTACGAGATTAAAGTCGTAATGTTACGAGAATAAAGTCGTAATGTTACGAGATTAAAGTCATAATGTTACGAGATGTTTAAAGTCGAAACACTTCGAGAATAAAGTCGTAATGTTACGAGATTAAAGTCGAAACACTTCGAGAATAAAGTCGTAATGTTACGAGATTAAAGTCGAAACACTTCGAGAATAAAGTCGTAATGTTACGAGATTAAAGTCGTAATGTTACAAGATTAAAGTCGAAACACTTCGAGAATAAAGTCGTAATGTTACGAGAATAAAGTCGAAACACTTCGAGAATAAAGTCGTAATGTTACGAGAATAAAGTCGAAACACTTCGAGAATAAAGTCGTAATGTTACGAGATTAAAGTCGAAACACTTCGAGAATAAAGTCGTAATGTTACGAGAATAAAGTCGAAACACTTCGAGAATAAAGTCGTAATGTTACGAGTAATACGAGAATAAAGTCGAAACACTTCGAGAATAAAGTCGTAATGTTACGAGATTAAAGTCGAAACACTTCGAGAATAAAGTCGTAATGTTACGAGATTAAAGTCGAAACACTTCGAGAATAAAGTCGTAATGTTACGAGATTAAAGTCGAAACACTTCGAGAATAAAGTCGTAATGTTACGAGATTAAAGTCGAAACACTTCGAGAATAAAGTCGTAATGTTACGTAATGTTAAGATTAAAGTCGAAACACTTCGAGAATAAAGTCGTAATGTTACGAGAATAAAGTCGAAACACTTCGAGAATAAAGTCGTAATGTTACGAGAATAAAGTCGAAACACTTCGAGAATAAAGTCGTAATGTTACGAGAATAAAGTCGAAACACTTCGAGAATAAAGTCGTAATGTTACGAGAATAAAGTCGAAACACTTCGAGAATAAAGTCGTAATGTTACGAGATTAAAGTCGAAACACTTCGAGAATAAAGTCGTAATGTTACGAGATTAAAGTCGAAACACTTCGAGAATAAAGTCGTAATGTTACGAGATTAAAGTCGTAATGTTACGAGATTAAAGTCGTAATGTTACGAGAATAAAGTCATAATGTTACGAGATTAAAGTCGTAATGTTACGAGATTAAAGTCGTAATGTTACGAGAATAAAGTCGTAATATTACGAGAATAAAGTCGAAATATTTCGAGAATAAAGTCGTAATATTTCGAGAATAAACTCAGAATTGCTAGAAACAATGGATGTGGAGGATTTGGTTAAATCCTACTTTAGATTAGGATTTAGCAATAAGGAAATTCTTTGTCTTTTGGCGCATCAGCACGGAGTTATAATTAGTAAAAGGACACTGCAGCGGTTATGTAGGAAACTTAATTTATTCAGAAGAAAAATAACGACGTCGCCAGTACTTCAGCCGGGGTCCTAACGCGTTGTGGCATTATGGCATATTCGGAGACGTCGAGCGCGCCGAAGTTCAACTCCTTCAGGGTCGATTTCTTTGATCACCATCCTCATAGTCTCTTGAGAAACAACATATCCTCTTCGAATAGCACGCAGATGTAACCATCGACCACTGGTTGCCATCTCAGACTGCACAAAAGAGGCAATTTCCTCAATGTCTGTCTGATTTTTTCTTCTGAATAAATTAAGTTTTCTACATAACCGCTGCAGTGTCCTTTTACTAATTATAACTGCGTGCTAATGCGCCAAAAGACAAAGAATGTCCTTATTGCTAAATCCTAATCTAAAGTAGGATTTAACCAAATCCTCCACATCCATTGTTTCTAGCAATTCTGGAATTTTTCTCAAAATATTAGGAGTTTATTCTCGAAATATTACGACTTTATTCTCGTAATATTATGACTTTATTCTCGTAATATTACGACTTTATTCTCGAAGTGTTTCGACTTTATTCTCGAAGTGTTTCGACTTTATTCTCGAAGTGTTTCGACTTTATTCTCGTAACATTTCGACTTTATTCTCGAAGTGTTTCGACTTTATTCTCGAAGTGTTTCGACTTTATTCTCGTAACATTTCGACTTTATTCTCGTAGTTTCGACTTTATTCTCGAAATATTACGACTTTAATCTCGTAATCTTAGATATATATATTTTTTTTATGTGGCAATAAAACGCCGTCGTAATATTCCATGCAGAAAATCTAATAAAAAAATTAAAATAAAAAACAATATTTATGTAACCATCACTGGCAATAAAGAAGCCGTATTTGTATAAGTACTCTGTGCTGATGCATGACGTCACTTCATCCGCCGTTTCATGCCACTGACGTACATTACATCACACTCACATTCCTAAGAAAGGCATAAACGGGCAAAAAGTAGCAGTAATTATCATTAATGAGGCTAATTTAGTGTGAAAGCAGCAGTTTGAGAGCTAATAATCACACAGGCTGTTCTCGGATGATAAAATGCAATAGTAGCTGATAAAATCAAGTTTTAGTGGCCCAGATGAATCTGTAGTGCTTTGATTAAGAAGCTCGGCTGGGTTAACCTGTTTGAATAATTAACAGCTTCACATGACTCCCAGAGTGACTGAGAAATTCATCAAGATACGCCGCTCTCGTGTAACGCTTTCATTATGGAGGTCATTTAAAGATGCAGTGGATTACTGTATTATAACAAGCATCACGAGACAAAGAAGCATTACTGCTGTAATGTGTGACGCAAACTCCACACTAATAGAATAGATGTGAAGTATCAATATGACAGCTGTTTCAATGCTATCTCAAATATACATATCATTTATATACTTGATATAAAATCTTACTATCAACATCTAGTGTAAATATATAATTTTAAAATGAGTGTCAACTTAATTTTTTATTAAATCTAAGAATAAACAAATAAATACAGATAATATTATAACAAGGTTATCATAGTGAACTAAATCTAAAACCATTAAAAAACATTCGTGTTACATTTTTTAAACTAATTTTGTTAAAATAAAAGTTATAATAGTTTAATGATGTACTAAAATAACAAAAAATTTGCAAAAACTATTTAAAATGACAATAACACAATTATTAACATTTAGAATATATATATATAAAAAAAAAATATTCAAAATAAGTAATAGTACCTATCTATAATATATATATATAATCGATTTTTTCAATGAAAATGTTCATAAGTTGAAACACTGACATTGCAATTGGTTAAAGAAATGTTGTCATCATGAATAAACCGAATATAAAACCCACCTTACACTACTAACCCTTCTAACATGAGCATTCACTCACCTTCTGACCGTCTCTTGTTTCTCTCTCTCTCTGTGACTGTGATTAATGTCAGATCGAGACATTAAAATAATGATTCTACAGCACACGACCTCTCTGCTTCTCCGGAGGAGCTGGTCTCATGGACTCTCAAGCTTATCAAGGACCAAATCTTCTCCGAGCAATTCAGGGCCACTGCGGACCGCGGTAAATCACCACGAAATGGAGTACAGAGATTGAGGTGAGAGCGAGGGAGTCAGGGAGAAATAGAGAGCTAGACAGAGAGACAGCAAGTGAAAATAAGTTACCAAAGGAACACTAACAGTGATTCACTTCACAGAACAAGGCAGTGTGCTTCATTTAGCAGCAAAGCTAAACAGTGCTAATATTGCTGATGGACTGGAAACAGCAATCTGCTGAACACTGCATGCAGTCTCTGTGAAAAATGCCTGATGTCATGAATATGATGGAATAATAATAATAATATGGAATTCTGAGTTTTTTTTCTCTACAATTAAAGTTTTATTTCTCAGAAGTTCTGAAGAAAAAGTCTGAATTATGAGATTTAGACTCAGAAAGGTGAGATATAAAATGAGAAATGCTCTATAAACCCAGAATTACAAGAAATAAACTCAAAATTGCTAGATGTATATTTAGATTGGCAAGATGTAGACTCAGAATTGTCAAATATACTTTCAGAATCCCAAGACATACATTTAGAATTGAAAATTGTAAGATATAAACTTGAATGAATGAATGAATTCATTAGAATTCTATAATTCTATAAACTTAGAATGTTGAGATATAAACAGAATTGGGAGAAATTTTGAATTTTGAAATATACATTTAAAATCGCAAGATATAACTTAGAACTGTGAGATATAAATTTAGAATTTTGAGATATAATTTTAAAATGGCAAGATATAAATTTAGAATTTTGAGATATAATTTTAAAATGGCAAGATATAAATTTAGAATTTTGAGATATAATTTTAAAATGGCAAGATATAAACTTAGAACTGTGAGATATACATTTAAAATTGCTAAATATAAATTTAGAATTGTGATAAATGAATTTGGGATTTTGAAATATACATTTAGGATTGCAAGATATAAACTCAGAACTGTGAGATATAAATTTAGAATTTTGAGAGATGCATTTAAAATGGATAGATATCAATTTACAATTGTGAGGAATACATTTGTAGTTTTTAAATTTAAATTTAGAGTTCCAAGATATAAACTCAGAACTGTGAGATATTCATTTAAAATGCCAAGATATAAATGTAGAATTGTGAGGAATACATTTAATCAACTTTGTATTGAAATACACATTTCAAAATGCAAGATATAAACTGTGAAATATAAATTTAGAATTCTGAGATATAAATGTAAAATAGCAATATATAAATTTAGGATTGCAACACATTTAGAATGTTGTGATATCATTTTAAAATTGTAATATATACATTGAAACTTTTTAGACTTTATATCTCACAAATATTTCTTATTTCTTCAGAACTGCAAGAAATATTTAGAATTGTGCGATAAAAAGACAATAATGATGTAATTTTTTCATCATGTGTCAAAAACAAGCTTCCATAAAATATATAAATATTTCATATTAAATTTTTTAAACATACTGGAGTCACAAACATACACATCATTAGTATGAAAGCCCTCTTCTCTGTCTTTGTTCACACATTCATATCAAACACACGCTTAATTACTGTTATTAAACTGCTGCAGATGTTTGCCAGCGCTGCAGAAGCACTATGATGCTGTTTCTTCAATGTTTACACACATAACATCAAAAGATCACGATGAATCAGTTCTGATTATACAATAACAGTTACTGACTTTCAGCCGTCAAAAGCTTACGGTATACAAATATCATCTCCAATAACATATGTCAGTAATTTTGTTTCTCACAGCAGTAATGAAGCTCTGCTGCTTATTTGCAAACGCTATTAAACTTCTAGAAAGAACCTGTCAAAACAATTCCAGAGAGAGATGTGGATATACACATGTGCAGAGATGTTTGCATGATGAATCAGCTTATAATCATCATTAATCAGTGTTATAAACAAGTAAACCCACACACACATTGATTTCCCTGTGCAGTGCGGTTTTATGCTTAGTGTGATGAGCGAGTTTACATGCATGATTTATGCTTAAAGAAACAGTTCACCCAAAAATGAAAATGTCCTAGAATTGTCCTCACTCTCAAGCCATCCCAGATGAGTTTGTTTCTCGGAGAAATGTGTTATTTTATCCCTTGTTCAGCAATGAATGCTCTGCAGTGAATGGGTTGCCGTCAGAATGAGAGTCAGATAAAAACATCACAATAATCCACCAGTCCATCAGTTAACATCTTGAGAAGACAAAAGCTGAAACAAATCCAGCATTAAGACATTTTAACTAAAATACAAGTCCATAATAATGCTTCCTGAAGTGAAAACGTGTTCTGGTGTGAATCAGGGAGAGAAATCTGCACAAGTCAAGCACCGTTTACAAGACAAAAACAGATCTAAACTAATATGTGGCTGGATTTTGATGTGAGAGACAACAGATGCACTTTTTCACTGGAGGAAGCATTATTATGAATTATGGACTCATATCTTAATAATGGATTTGTTTCATCTTTTGTCTTCTCCAGATGTTAACTGATGGACTGGAGTGGTGTGGATTATTGAGATGTTTTTATCAGACTCTCATTCTGACGGCACCCATTCACTGCAGAGCATCCTTGGCTGAACAAGGGACAAAATAACACATTTCTCCAAAATGTAAGTCAACATGCACACCTTTAAACACTAGAAAAATTATATTTTATCAATAATTGATCAATAAAAGTTTAAGCAGAATGTAAGATTTCTCCCCATTTCCCCAACTGTGATGTTTTTGTTATGATATAGCACAGAATAACTTTATTGCTTTGCAAAACATTAATGTTTAAATAAATCTGCTCATTATAAAATCAAAATCAAGTGAAATAGACTTGACCGTGAGTGGATGTATATGATTATAATGCGTTACAATATTGCGTTACTCCCTAAAAAAGTAACTAATTACGTTACTTAGTTATTTTCATGGAAAGTAATGCGTTACGTTACTTTTGCGTTACTTTTTAAATATGAGCAGGGCTTGATTGTTTGTTTTTAATATAATAAGTTATATTTATATCAAATATAAAAGCCTTTCACACCATTAAAGTGTAATGAATAAACCTCAGACTGAAGGAAGAGTAAATCACGTCTGTACAGAAGAACACAGGAGAAGATCAACACTCTTCAGCAATTAAACACAATGATAGTTATCTAAAGTAATATTTGATTATTAATATGATTTAACTGATCATCAAAGGTCAGCAAACACATCGGTTAATAAAATGAGATTAGATATATTTGTGTTGTTTAACATTAACATAATTATTGCAGGTTTGCGTCATATTCTGAGTTTCTCTGTTTTAATTCATTTTGATGAATACTGAATCTGTTTTTTGTGAGTGGGATGAATTAATACACATTCATATTTAATCTATAACTACAGTAAGATCATGTTCACACGGCGCACTCAGTCAATAAATGGGGAAAAATAACTCTATATTTTCTAGTAAATTAAAAAGTAATGCGTTACTTTACTAGTTACTTGAAAAAAGTAATATTATTACGTAACTCGCGTTACTTGACATGCATTACCCCGACACTGATTATAATAATGGCACTGAAAGGTTTTGTGGCTGTACGTTAATAACAGTAACGTTTATAGTCTTTTAAATCCGAAGGACGAGTCTAAATGATTGTCTGCGGTCATCGACATCATGTCACAGATGCTGAAGAGCTGAACTTGTATTGAACCTGGGATATTCCTGTAAGTGTAATCAGAGTAAGATCACGCACATAAACGCCTCGCACACAATGAGCCGGAGTGGACAATCTGTAGAGCTGCCAATGACACTTTCAAGGCGATTGAATGAATTTATCTCAGCCTGTGAGATGGTATCGTCTTTTAGCTGTCACAAACTAAAGATTAAGAGAGAAAAAAATAGACCTGAGGGTCAATAAGATGCACAGTCCACAATTTTGGACCGTCGTTCCTCTAAACATCCACATTATCTTCACCATACGCCTTATGAACTGTGTTCATCTGGAATATAGATGATGCTCTTTCGCTTCCAACGAGTGCATGTGTTTATTTCCCGGCGTGAAGCCTTTTATGTTTTGTGTTTGATTGCTGCAAAGCGCTGATTGTGAGGAAAACATGGCGCCGCTGTCACGAGTAATCAGAAAACTCCACAAACAGTGACGGAGAGCGTTCTGTCAACTCTGACTGCTGGAAGCCTCAGACTCATTAATACACTTAAACACATGCAAATGAACTTCGGAGGCGCTAATGATGTGAGACCGCATGTTTATTCTCACAAAATGCACTGCGATAGATGCTATTAGAAATTAGTATTGGGGTGCACGTCATGAAAATATGACCTGGGTCTTATTTCACCTCAAAATCAAAAGAAATAAATCAGAAATGATATTCTGCAAGGCCATCAAGATTGTATTTGCCATGCACACAATTTATATACACCAACATTTAATATGACATTATACAGCACTGCACTTCCCTAATATACAATTTCCAAAAAAGTTAAAATATGACAATATATAAAGTTTAAAAAGTGATTGTTTTGTCATTTTATCATTTGTTATGTTTTTTTTTGCATATACTGTATTTTGGGGATGTGCATAATTTTCAAATATACATATTATTATTACATAAAATGTATTATGAAGTAAGCAAAAATAAAATGTGCATTATTTTGTGGTGAAAATTTTGAGATGCATGAACGTATAGATACAATTTCAGTGTAAAAAAAGCAGTAAAGTGGTAAAAAATATGATAAAATTAAAAGTTTCGTGTTTTATTTCCTCTCATATTTTACCATGGTGCTTAATTGTCAAACTATTTTACAATGCAAAAATTTAATAAATGCAAATGGTAACACTTTGCAATAAGGTTAATTAGTTAACATGAACTAAGAATGAACAATACTTCCACAGCATTTATTAATCTTAGTTAATGTTAATTTCAGCATTTACTAATGCATTATTACAATCACAAGTTTGTTTGTTAACATTAGTTAATGCACTGTGAACAAACAATGAACAACTGTAATTATATTAACTAACATTAATAAAGAGTGTAATAAATGTAGTGTTCATTGTTCGTTCATGTTAATTAATTAAATGACACCTTATTGTAAAGTGTTACCAAATAAACAAATGTTGGTGTTTATAAATGTAAATATCACACACACACACACACACACACACACACACACACAAACGCTCTCACACACACCACACACACACACACACACACACACACACACACACACACACACCACACAACACACACACACACACAAAACGCTCACACGCACACACTCAAACGCTCTCACACACACACACACACACACACACACACACACACACACACACACACACACACACACACCACACACACACACACACACACACTCACACAAACGCTCAAACACACACACACACACACACACACACACACACACACACACACACACACACAAAGCACACACACACACACACACACACACACACACTCACTCAAAAGCATGCAGAATTACAACGAGATGTGCATTAGAATACAACAGACACGCACACAAATAAAGATCAAGCGATACACATTATGCAAGTAATTGATGCTCTATCTGTGTATTTATGATTCTCGAGCTGCCACAGAGAATAATGGGAAAAATCATGATGGGAAATAATAATAGCTCAAGCCTGTCAGCTCATAAAGCTGCTAAATGAGTAGTGTTGACTGTCAAGCTTCATCGCTAGTCTTCATCAACAACTCACAGAATGAGTACAGACTAATTCTACAGTCAACACTGACAATTAAAACTTAATTATTATCAATCCCACCCAGCTTCAGCCACGATTCTGCAATAATTCCCTATTTTACAGGCTTAATTACAGGTAAATGCAACCTTGTGCTGATGTACAACCTTCAACCAGGTGGGTTGAGATGCATTTCTATAAAACCAGATGATTTTTCTCAATGCATTCGACCACTGAGAATAAGAAACACTATTAAAACAGAAGACGAAATGAGTTTAAATGAGGACGTACTCATTCATCACAACAGTTCTGCAGAACAACATGAAGCTTTTACACAGAAACCAGCATGAGGACGCAGTGGGAAAGTGTTATGAAAATGGAAAAGCCACACAGTTTAACTCAAACTCATGCGGCGCTCAAGACAAGAGTGATAATATTGGAAGATTTTGCAGCGGGCGCCATGGAAACATGACAAGCGTGCCTTTTGAGATTGCCATCATGAATTTAAAAAGAAGAAATATAAAAGCCAAAAGACCAAGGTGTTTTTGTGGTCAGAAAAGGAGAGTGGAAGCTTTAGCACGGCTGAGATAAGATGGACAATGCTATCGGCTCCCGGTACGAGCGGTTCCGCCGTCTGGCCCCTGATGGTTTTAACAGGAGCGCTGGGTCTCTTTCTGCTG
>CM049799.1:16504297-16686797 GCA_027422405.1 Ptychobarbus kaznakovi | reverse complement strand
TCCAGTTGGTAAAACAAGTTGTGGTGGTGGTGGAGTTTAAAGTGCATGGTGAAAGGTATGGACAGAGAGGTGTGTTGTGTGTGAGTGTCAGTTCCGAGTGTTCAGCAGCCTGATCTGTCCCTCAGTCGGCGTGTGCGTGATCGGATACGGTGTAACCGTCTGCCTGAGGCCAGCAGAGAGAGCAGTCCATGGCTGGAGTCACTGACGATCCTCCGGGCTTTCCTCATGCACCGCCTGGTGTAGATGTCCTGGAGGGAGAGAAGCTCACCTCCTACAGTGTGGCGGGCAGTTCGCACAACCCTTTGCAGAGCTTTGTGATTGCTGCTGGTGCAATACCAGGCGGTGATGCAGTCAGTCAGGATGCTCTCCACAGTGCAGGTGTAGAATGAGTGGAGGATGTAGGGACACATTTCCACAGGCACCTGAGGAAAAAGAGGCGTTGTTGTGCCTTCTTCAGCACCGCATCTGTGTGAGCAGACCATGTGAGGTCCTCAGTGATGTGGAGTGTAGACATCCAGTACGAAAAACAGCAAAATAATCAGTGAAACACACGAGAAACTGCAAAGTTTAGTAGGAGCTCGCAACACGCCATCTTGGAGTACACAACTGTCACTCAACTTGTGATTACTAATCTGATTTTTACAAACAGACTGGAAAAGCTGATGTAAATTGTGCTTGAAAACCAGGATTTGTTTGTTCTTTCATTGCATGTAATGAAGACATCTGCGGATGAAGACGAGTGTGTGTTTTTGTGCATGATCTTGGCATCGGCTTCCAGCTAAAACAGATACAATTCCCATAAATGCATTTTGTTCCAGTTAGAGAGGAAATAACATTTGGATTTGTCTGAAAGCAGCGTGACATGCGGAAAGAGGTTTAATGTGAGCCACTATCTGAATGCAAACAGAAGATGGAATTACTTGTTAGCGTCAGTAAAAAGGACACACATAATGTTGAAGCGAAAGCCACATTTAGCCTGACGGGTTACAGAGTTTTCACTAATTATGATAAAAAAACGATGTTTACAAAGCTCAAATCCATGATGCATGATGTCCAGGTTTCTCAGTGGAAAATACCAGTGTCGACATTACGAAACTCTGATTAATGTACTACAATAATTGATTATTATTTTTAATGGCCCAAATGTTCATCATTGAGAAATCAGTCACTTGTGTACAGTATGTAAAGAGCTTTGAGTTGTTAATGTGTTCACTGTACAGTATTTAACAAAAAAAAACTATTTTAAAATGTGGATATAAAGAATTGTTTAAAATAAGGAAAAGTTCGGCCAAAATAAATATTGTCATTCAATCACGTTAAATTCTTCTGAGCAGCTTTTGTATGTTTCCATAAAAAAAAGAAAAAAAATAGTGTGGACTGGGACGACTGGGACTGTCAGGCTTCAAAAACAAGAAAAAAAATTCCATAAAAGTGGTGCAAAAACTTCTGCACTATATTTCAAAATTTGTGTGAGCAGAGCAACAAACCCAAATTAAAGTTACTGACACATACTGACAAAAAAAAGTATAGTCTGAATGCACTGTAAGATCGCTTTGGACAAAAGCGTCTGCTAAATGCATAAATGTAAATTAATCATAAAAATGTTTAGCTCTTAAATTCCATTTATGTTGCATCTAACCACATTTCAGATCTGTAGGCAAGAAAGAGAGTAAATGTGTATATTATTATAATTTTTTAATAATGCATATGTGATATGCAGCACTGCTGCTGGGAGGTATTTCCACGGAGCAACTCTTTAAAACGGTTCATCAATTAATACAAAAAATAAGTTTTAAAAGGTAACATAGGTAGTAATATTTTAGGTACACAATATTTTTTAATAAATTCAACATGCTAGATTTTTTATTATTATTTAACATGGATACATAATATTGCAATATGATATATTGTGGAGCTAGTAGTGAAGAAATGACACAATTCACCTTTATTTTGCTTAATGACAAAAAGAGGCCTTCGTGCTAATTTTTTTATGCATTTATTGAGAAGAAAACCTAAAATCAGATGTTGAATAGCGTGGCATCATAAAATTAAAGCAGTCAAGTTTTTTAGAATAATGTACTCAAAATATTTTAAATAAATTCTACATTATTATGACTTTGACTTCAAAATGTTAATCATTTTAATTTAGTTTAACTTAACGTACTTAATGAACTTAATGTAAAATGGAAATAAAAATTGTAAAAACTATAACAAAAACTACTTTCAGTTGTCAAAAAAACTACAAAATTACAGAAACTAAGTCAAAATAAAAAAATAAATAAAAATGATTCATAAAATAGTAATATTAATATATTAAAATACCATATTAGTAACTCAATGACACCAAATATAACACTGAAAGTACAAAATTATAATATTTTTTTGTCATTTTATGAATGTTTGCTTTTGTTATAGATGTTTTTGTTATAGCTTTTGTCTATAGTTTTTATAAATGTTTATTTCCATTTTGACTTCAAGATGTTTATTTATTTATTATTACTATTATATTTTTGTATTATATTATTTAAATTATTATTATTATAATACCATGGAGATGCAAAGTATTATAATGTGCAGAAATTACACATTTAATCTTCATTTTATGGTGTTTAATGAAGTCCTTTAATGCTTTTCTTTACGACATTATTGATAAGAGAAAAAACTGCTTTGCAATATCTAGGAAAGAATTTAATGTGCAAAAACATGACCTAATTTGCACTGGAACAGGCTTGAAGAACATGAATATTAATCACAAGTGGGTGGACATTAGAAACTCAAATTAAAACTATACTACCCTGAAAGCCAGAGTAGATGTGTGAGATTCGGACATGAAGTCTTTGACCTTTCCTGACCGCGAGAGTCGTCTGGGACCGAGTGATTAGCTTTAGACATTAACCTCTGGGTGGTCTTAATTACAGAACATCCCGCGACCTGACGGGGTAATTACAGACGCCACCAATCAGAAACATCCATTCTGCATCTCAGGGCCGGAGTGGGATCCATTTTCAGCCCGGGAGTGTAATGTTTCTGACCAGCCCACCACCTATCGCCATCCAACCCCCTCCCACCGTGGTGCAATCTGGATAAATGTATTAATTTATTTAGTCATTTAGCAGACGCTTTTATCCAAAGTGACTTACAAATGAGGACATTATAGAAGCAATCAAAACCAACAAAAGAGCAATAACATGCAAGTGCCCTTACAAGTTATAAATGAAGTGACAGATCTGTTCTTTCTATCCTGTTATAATTATTTTTGACATGTATCAATAAAAAATATGAATAATGTAAATATGGCCATAAATATCAATAACAAATCACATACTGAGTTTTCTGCAACAAAGAGTCCAACTGTTACATTATGAATTTTTTTTTTTGCATTCAAACAAAAATGAAGTAACAGTTAGTGCAGTAAGAAATATACTTTTTGCACTATTGTTTTTTTATATCCATGTCAATGTAATTACAATGTTACTTACATTGAATTGAAACAGGCAATCAATACAAAAAAACTAAACTGAATAAACAGAATTCCTTCAATATAAGTCACTTTGGATAAAAGCGTTTGCCAAATGCATAACTGTCAATGTTACTAGTCACTGTACCTTGAGTCGCGTGCGCTACTTTGCTCGAGTCGTTTGTCTTGAAAAAATATTTGTCAGTTTGGCCGCGTCATCCTCCAATGCCTTTCTTTTTTTAACCTGGCTTTTTCAGCTCCTCCGGGCATCTTTTTTTTACTATCCATTTTATTCTATTGTATTTATTCTTCCTGTGATTAGCGCACTCTCGCTAACTCACGCCACAGCATTAATGTTTCTGTTTGTCTCCATGGCAACGACCTGGGACACGTGCTTGTGTAGAGGAAGAGAGAGAGCGCGCGTGCGCTCTGACAACAGAAAACGCCACATTCTAATGTTAAATTCAAATCTAGTGTTATTAGCTTAGTTATCAGTCACACAGTAACTTAAACACATATAGGTTATTCTGTGTATGTAAAAAAAATAAAATAAAAGCAGGCGAGTCTGCCGGCCCAATTTGTGAGCGGGGCAGAGCGGCCCACCGGGAATTCTCCCGGTTCTCCCGATGGCCACTCCGGGCCTGCTGCCCCTACATGAAGATCTTTCTAGGTCTCGTCTTCAAAGAGTCAATGGCGCTTTAATTCCCACGTTACCCTTTGAGAAGCCTGACAGGCCACAGGTCTGAGTCTTTCTCTGCGGAGCGGTAAGTCACGGGGATTTGGTGTGATTTTATGGGATGGAGCCGCTCGGGCTTTGATGTCTCCGGTACCTTAAATTAGATGTTGAATGGAACGGCGGCGGTTGAAAAAGGTGCCTTTGAGAGACGATCTGGGGCCAGAGGTTAAAGTGGACTAATTTACTTTACTGTCAGAAGAGAGAGAGAGAGAAACAGGTGAAAAATAGATTCGCTGGAACATGAACTTTAATAATACGACTGCTTTAAATATCTGTCGCCGTTTTCTTGTTCAAGGGCGAAAGCGCTCGAGGGAGCCGCCGCGTTCACAGCGGGTCAGCAAAGTTGGGTTCGCAAAGCTTGAGCCAAATTATCCTCTTTCAATCGACCTCTATTTCCCTGACCGCAGCGTTTAATGACAAATATTGAGGCGTTATGCCTCTGATGGAGCGACAAAGCAAATAAATACATAAATAAACATGAATCAATTAAAATCTATATAATGAGTGTTATCATTAGCTAACTTTTTTTTTTTGGTACTTGAAATAAATCTGGAATAAAATATTAAAATGCAATAAATGTCAAATGTAAAACTTAAATAAAGATAAGTTTAATTTCAAGCAGGGTTGATAAGTACTACTAAAACTAAAATGGAAACAATAAATAAATAAGTAAAAATAAATAAATAAATAAACATTAACTGAAATAAAATATAAAACCTTTATTTCATCTAGTTGGCAAGGCAGCATTTCTCATTTCTCAAATCTGCCGTTCTCAACACTTCAAGCTGCTGATTGTAATTTGTATTGTTGTATTTTAAGGGTCCCTGTTTGATTGAATTAATACAACAGTTTGCTAATTAGTTTGATAATGGCTTTCACATGCTTGTCCCTGTGACTAATTCTCTAGATGACAGTAATTAGGGCATTATATATATTATATATATAAAACATTTAAAAAATAAAAAACTGTTATGTTTTAACTTGTAAATAAATCAAAGATTTTTGGAGTATTACAAGAAAAATGTATTCTTAATGTCATATTTAATGATTATATGCTTAATTACTGCTTGTTTGTTTTTTTGTGCTTTTTATAGTCATTTCTGAGTGAAATTTGTTCTAAAATAAGTCCTACACTGTTTTCTATTCACTGTATATTTCAATCATGGCTAAAGAACACAATCTGAATGTCATTTGTTCATTTGAGAACATGAATTAACGTGGAAACAGGAAAAACTGTCCCTAATAACTGTCATCTAGAGAATTAGTCACAGGGACAAGCATGTGAAAGCCATTATCAAACTAATTAGCAAACTGTTGTATTCATTAAATCAAACAGGGGCCTTTAAAATACAACAATACAAATTACAATCAGCAGCTTGAAGTGTTGAGATCTGAAGGCAGATTTGTTCATCAGTGCTGTATTCACCGAGGTTAACACACGTGCTTCGTTAAGTTAAGAGGATAGGAGTTAGTAAATAATACGCCTCAGCATCCCGGCTAAAGGATTTCAGCAAGGCTGCATATATGAAATGGACCCATGATGCTCTTGATATTCATTAGCAATAATTCATTTCAAGATGTGAATTCCATAATGTGATCAGCTCACATTTGAATGCATGTAAGGTTAATTCAAGTCAACATTACATTAAAACAGACCATTTACTCGCAGTGAGGTTATTCTGAAGCAAAACACGATTGTTTTTAATCATCTTTCATCAAAATGTAATGAAACTCACATTCACATCGGACTGAATTCTCATCAAACGGTGTTTGACACATGAATACATCATAATAAAGCAGCAACATGATTGCATTAAAATCATAACAGCACGTTAATGTGTGCGCATGCATTCTCCAGATATGTTCTCGTTCACGTGTAATATGTGCATGTGATGGGAGTCAGATCCGGACAGTATACGTGATGTTATGAATGTGGTGGAACTGACTCTCTGGAGAATCTCTTCTGGCTGAAGATGAAGGGCTGTAATGAGACGCGGCCGTCTGTAATCTCACAGATTATTCAGACTTTATTCCTCTGATTGAAACACACTGTTATTTCAGCACGGTGACAACCATCATTAAAGACCAATGAAGGCTTCAGACGAATAAAATAACGCTGGAAAACACAAAGAGCGGCTGATGAACTGATGCTGATGAAAAATCTCTGCCGTCGTCGCATATTCACATCAAACAAGAGTCATTCTGATTTAGAAGATGAGAAATAGTCATAATAATGCTTGGACTTTCAAAGATTGAGCCTATTTATCTGACCTGGCTATTTAACGGCGAAGTGAATTAAAATTAAATTAAATGATAGCTAAATAGAATAATTAAAAAGTCTAGAAAAATTGTTAAAATGAAAATGAAAACTGAAAGCCAATTAAAAATATTAACATTATATACACTATAATATAAAAACAAATATTAAAATACAAAGTATATGTTTTTATGCAAAACTATTAAAAGGTATTAACTTATTAGCTAAAGCTATTAAAATGTGTATTTTGGTAATTGAAATAAACCTGGAATAACATTAAATGGAAATATTACCAGTTTTTCTCAGTGGCTTTGGTGCATTTCTCAGATCAGAAATTAAATGTGAAAAACTACTTGTTCAACCTCCACATCATCTAGTCGCTTCTGTGCATCATAATACGTTTCTCATTCTTATGAGCAAGATACGATTGCTTTGCATGCAACTGATTATGTACATTTGTCTGCAGTTTCCTACATGATCAGTTAATATTGTCATGTTGCTCAAAATGCATTGTATAGTTCTCTGTGCTATAGTCTTACCCTCTCAAAACATCTAGTCTTTAGTTCATCGTAAGTCATTAAATGCAAAATAGTTGATCTAGTTGTCATAAGCTGTCAAGCATATTTTCTACACATTTCTATTAGACTTTTTGTAAATTTAGCATGAATTGTGCAAGTGAATCTTGACTTTCACTAATGAAGGGAATATAGATCAACCCATATAAACCAGTTCTCTGAAATAGCTCAAAGGTGCATCTCATGAACCTTCAATTGGAAAGCATATATAGACCGAGGACAACACAAGAGTTACACATTCTGATGATGGATGAACATCCAGAAAACCATCAGGGTCAGCAGCCGAGAGGAAGAAGAGGAGTAAGGATGCATGGTGGAAGGGTACAGATGCAAAACAGAGGAAGAGGAAGAAGAGGCCAAGAACAGAGGTGCATATCAGATTAAATAAGGGCCACTGTTGTGGACCATGTTGTCAGTCAAGGCTTACAATGACTGAAGGGTGCAGCTAAATATTGGGACAGTCGCAATAATTCAAACATTTTGAAACAGTCTCTTTCAATCAATATCCCACTTACAGTCATGTGTAAATTTGTACTTTTGAAAGGATATATGGTGTACATAAGAAGCACAGCCTTCTGTATTTCAGTACAGTAATGTCATCCAAACTGCTGCTATAGTTTACATCAGATAATACTAACAGAGCGCACTCATATTGACAACATGACTAAGCATTGTGACTATTGTTTGTGAACAATGACACAAGGACTTTCCATTCTGAGGGAACTGATATGTTAATTGACAAAAGCCGCTTTTCCACCATCGTGTTGAACGGTTCTCTTTGCATTACAGACAGACAGATGGACAGACAGACAGACGGACAGACAGACAGACAGAGAGAGACAGACGGATAGACAGACAGAGAGACACACACACACACACACACACACACACACACACACACACAGACAGACAGAGAGAGACACACACACACAGACACAGACAGTATGGCGGACAGACAGAGAGACACACAGACACACACACAGACACACAGACAGACAGACAGACAGAGAGACACACAGACACACACACACACACACACACACACACACACACACACACACACACACACACACACACACACACAGACACAGACACAGACACAGACACAGACACAGACAGACAGACAGATGGATAGACGGATAGACAGACAGAGAGACACACAGACACACACACAGACAGACAGACAGACAGAGAGACACACAGACAGACACACACACACACACACACACACACACACACACACACACACACACACACACACACACACACACACAGACACAGACACAGACACAGACACACAGACAGACAGACAGACAGACAGATGGATAGACGGATAGACAGACAGAGAGACACACAGACACACACACAGACACAGACAGACGGAGAGACAGACGGATAGACAGACAGACAGACAGACAGACAGACAGACAGACAGACAGACCGAGAGACAGACGGACAGACAGACAGACGGACGGACGGACGGACGGACAGACAGACACAGGCATCAATAGTAATAGTAATGCTTGGCGTTCGTTCAGTTGCATTATGGGTAGTTGCACTATGGTTTTATCCTTTGTGAGTTATTTTGGGAGAGTATAGATTGGATTTGTTGCTGCAGTCGTCCACATGCGATCGTCTCCTGTTCAACAGATTCATCAAGCGTTTGTGACTCAGACACACAGGCGTTCAGAGACTTTGGGAAAATAATAGTTTACATGACTGATCAAATGTGTGATTTCTATGCAGAGCGCTTTGATGCGAGCTGTTGTCTAAACTGCTCGATGTATTCAAACGCCCACAAAACAACCTTCTGACCCCGGCGCTCTGTTTCCAGCACAGTATACATCTGTGCGTTCACATTCATCATTACATGCACAAATACAAAGTGTCTGATTTCCGTTTCCCAGAAGAATTATTCAGATGATGCGCTTTCACAGCCGAAACACGACCCCCGAGCTAAATATCAACTTTATCTCAGATTTTAGAGAGAGCTATAAAATTGATCATATAATGTATAAAACTGTTTGAGTTTATACTGAAGTCCGAGTTATCATCACAGAATTTGGTGTCTTGGCAAATCTGAGCTTATTTGAGAAAAATAAGGGAATAATTCAGGGGGAAAATATTATTTAACTCACCATCATGTTTTTTCTCAGTGAAAAACAGTAAGAGAGATTTTGAGTGACTTCATACAACAGATCAGTGTGACCTCAGAGTAGGGCTGGGCGGTATATCGAGTTTGTACGATATATCAATATATTTTTATAAGCGATACGGTATGAAGCAATACCGTTAATATCGAGTTTGATATGCATCCAAAAAAAAACAACTAATCTTTAGGGAGAAGGACACAGACTGAACTGCTGATGAGAAAGTGCATAATACACTTTGTTCTAAACATGTGACAAGCTTTATATGAAGGGCTTTAAAAAAAAAAACTCATAAATATAGTAGCCTATAGTTTATAGATTCAGTTTAAAGGGCTCTGACAGAAAGGCTGCGTGTGCCGCTGACAGAGACGCGCTGTTTTGACCTATGTGCTCTTTTCCTAAATGCATAACTTACATTTCACAGGTATATTCTCCATCTGTAAATGTTAGAAAGCCATGGAAATATGTCAATGTTGCTGTCAGAAGTGCATGAGCTTTTGCTTGGGAATATTCGACTAAACTTCCCAGACTTGGTTCAGAACGCGTGCCGCACGCATGTGCACCAAACACAGAGCGCAATGAAATAGGAGCGCACTCTGGCTAAAATATAAACTGACATATGTAGAATTTGAAGTGTATTTGTATGATAGCACTAACTGTAAATTGACTGTAATAATCAAAACAGCCTCAATTAGTCTGTGACTTACATAGTTTAGTAAATGTAACTTGCTTTAATGTAGTTTTAAAAGCATTAAAGATCGCATTTGTTACATTTATATAGCGCTTTTCTAGACACTCAAAGCTCTTTACATGTATGTGCAGCATTTTGCGACGGCAGCCATAGTATTTGGTAGTGATAGCCAATCAGTTTATGGGGATGATTAACATGATGGTAGTGGGCTAGTTTTGTACATTTACATTTGAATCCAAAGCGACTTACAGTGGGTCAGTACATGTGTTTATCGAAACAACCTTTGCGTTGCTAACGCAATACCACTGAGCCACAGTCTGTGCTCTTTTTCGAAGGACATCTAATTCAGGATTTTTAGTTTAGTAAATGTAACTCTCTGACTCTCTAACACCTCTTCCAGCAGAAACCTAGCGGATTCCCATTTTTGTTTCCAGTACGGTCTTGGGCTGCAGGGTGATTGCAATGTTACAATGTTAGAATGTAATGTGATTGTAACCCTTTTTTGCAGATAATATATGCCTACATGGTAACGTTCTCTTTATTTGTTTAATCCAAATACAAAATACTGAGATATATACCGCATACCACAAATCAGCCAAAAAATACCGAGATATTAATTTTTGCTCATATCGCCCAGCCCTACCTCAGAGGTAATAACACTGCTTTTATTATTTCTCACTATATTTTTCATTTACTATCAAGGCATATACTAATACCAATTCAAATTATTTCATTTAAATAAATAAATAAATAAATAAAAACATACACACATATAAATACAAGCATACATAAATAGAGGATAAAATAGATAACTTTTGCCATTTAACAATATTTAAAAAGCCATAATTTGTAACAGTAATAGGTCTATTTTGCCTTCTGTCTATTCATTTTGCATGAGTGCTTTTAATAATAATAATAATAATTTTGTACATTTCATTTGTCATTGAGATTTGTGATATATAATTTTAAGGATCATTTTTAATTATATCATAAATTAACTTTTTAATAATTAATTGACAATTATTAAACACTTTAAAGTATATAATGAAGTATTTTATTAAATACATACACATAATACGAATATGAGGTAAAATGGGTGCTTATTAAAATTTAACACACCATTTTAAAAGTCATTATTTTTCAATAAGCCTGTTTTGCCTTCTGTCTATTGATTTTGCATGACAGCTTTTTTCCCATTTCATTTGCCAAGGTATTTGATACAGAATTGTTTTATTTATGATTTATTAAATAATTTTATTCTCTCAATAAAGTATTATACAATCGATCAAGGTTTGTTCATCCCTAATAGCTTCAAAAGACTTGTACTGTATTCCACCGGGGGGGGGGGGGGGGGGAATACTGAACGACATGAAAGTACATAATGACAGAATATTAAATTAGGTGAATCACAACATGGGATAAGATTTCTTTATTCTACTGTGGCAGCATTAAATCTACATTACAATATATTAAGTAATGCACTAAAGTCATAAATAATATAAAAAATAGGCTACAACCTATGCTGTCTATTGTTTAAATCTTTAGTGCATGATTGAACACATCACATGATTACAGATGCAGGAGTATCCGTGTTTGGACAGCATCATCATCATCATCATCACACACAGCAGAAGTGTTTTGACAGAAGGCAGCGAGGGGTTAATCACATCATCTCGGACAGCTCCGGATCGATACGCCTCCGTGTTTCTCTCCCGCTCAGATTGTTCAAACCCGATCCGGTCTGACCCCCTGAACCTAAAACTGCCAGACAGAATATTTCTGACAGCGTTCCTGGGATTTCAGATGGACACGCTTCACCCCGAGGAAATCTATTCCCCTTAAGTGCCTCTGATTTATTTATCTATCTCTTTTGCTCATCTATTTATATGATTTTTGGGGATGCTTGTCAGCGGGTGGCTTTGATAAGGGCTTCTGCTGACATTTCACTCCATCTCCAGCTTCTTCACTCATTTGTAAGTCTATCCTGAAATGAATTCCGCTCTCTTTCTCTACTTTTCAGGTTTACAAATCAATAGGCTGCTCTTGTTTTTGACTAGCATCTTCATATCGATCCACAATTTTTGTTTGGTGCTTTTTGAATTATAGATGCCACAAAATAGTATCTGTGTACCTGGCGTAAAAGCGCTTGAGGTTTATAAAACCCACTGGAGGCAAGTTTGGAGAACTGCTGAGTAAGTGGACAAAATTTACTTTTACTCTATTACTCACCATAATACCGATTCGACTGGTGACCGATTGTAACTTCACATTCTGGCAGCAAACAGCACTGACACCAGCTTAAAAATAAAAAGCATGGAAGCCACAGGATTAAAAATTATTTTGCAATTCTGACTTTTTTTCTTGCAATTTTGAGGGGAAATAACAGAAGAGCAAGATGTTTTGCAAGATATATATATTTGCAACAAACTTGCAATTTTGAAAAGAAAAGTCAGAATTATGAGATATAAACTTTTATCTAACTTCTGACAAAAAAAATTTTTTTTTGATTTTGTGATTATTGCAATTATGACAAAAATAAATAAAAGATAAAAAGTAGCAATCGCCTCATTTATTCAGTGGCAAAAACAAACAACACAAAACTGTGAGATGTCAACTCAGAATTGCAAGAAACACAAGAATCAGATTCTAAAAAAAATCTCAAAATTCTAAATTTATATCTTATAACTTCAAAGTCAGAGCTGTGAGAAAAAAAAGAATTATGAGATATAAAGTCAGAACTACAAGATGATAACTGCAATTGCAATTATGAAAAAAATACAAAAAAATAAATGCGAGATAAAAAAGGAGCATTTACCTTTTTTCTTCCGCAGCAAAAAGCACAATTGTGATGCGTAAACTAAAAAACTAAACAAAAAAACACCAATTGCTAGAAAAAAAAATCAGATTTATGAGTTTATATCTTGCAATTCTGAGAAAAAGATATTCTGATATATTTTAATTCTGAGATTTGCGAGAAAAAAGAATTGTGAAATTTGAAAATACCTTTTTAATATATATTTTTCATACATATGCTTGTTATAGATTTATGTATCAGCTTTACTGCACTTATTAAAACAAAAACAGTCATGACACAGGTTTTAATGACAAAAAGATAAAAAATATAGCATTAAATATACAATCTGCAAATGAGAGGGAAAATATGTTCAAATACTCAATTTAATGCTCTTTGCTTTTTTACAAAATAATCAGTTTTCATGAAATCTGTGATTTTCTGTGTCTGGACGCAGTGAAACCCTCACAGATGCAGCAGAACACATGCACCTTATGTTTGCATGTTCCTGTCACTGGCTGTAATTCAGCAGTAAAACATAGTTTATTGATTACACACAATATTTAGTTTGGTTGTATGGTTCCGTATGGGGGTTCAGCAAAAACATATACAAGTATTAGCTGCCTGTAATAACCCCCCGGAACCATTAGCATGACATCAATATAATACAAGTAGGACTGCTTGGGAATCTTGTCTTGTTGCAGTGAAAAACAACAAGCAGCCAAGGTGCAGAACATAATATATGGAAATGATACTGATTAGGAGGGTTGAATGCAAGCTTGACTAAGCTGGAGGTGAGTGATAGTGCCACGTATATATACACGTACCTGATATAGGAGAAGCGCTGTGATTGGAGGGATCTGAACAGCTGACAGTCAGATGTTGCGGAGCTCTGCCTACGCTTGCGATAGATTTCTGACACTGAATTCAGGATAAAGATATGTTTGTGATGTTTTTTTCCTATTAAGTGATAATACAAGACTAAATCATTACATTTACATGTATGCATTTAGCAGATGCTTTTATCCAAAGCGACTTACAGTGCATTCAGGCTATACATGTGTTTTGTCAGAATATGTGTTCCCTGGGAATCGAACACACAACCTTTGCACTGCTAACGCAATGCTCTACCACTGAGCCACAGGAACACTCTTACAAATGGTGTTCAAAAGCAAAAATGCTACGACATGCATCACATTTAGTGAGAAAGTGTGACATGCTCAAACAAAACAGATGCTATTTTTGATTTCAGCTTCTGAAAATGAGTAGTTTGGATTTCATTCAGCAAATATAATGCAGGCGATATTAAAACTTATGAACACCTTCTGCTTTGTTTAATGCATCCTCCTTCAAAAAAAGAAGTTTGGATCAGCATGAGGGTGAATAAATGATGCCAGGATTTCATTTTTGGACTAAACTCTTCCTTTAAGCTGTTTTTTAAGCACAGGAGCAAGAACCATAGAGGAAGATGGATTAAATAAAGCAGACGGCCTTCAGGGGTTTATGGGGTTTGTTTTAAGATCTTCAATTATAGTTGACTTGATAAGTCGGCACCCAAGCTCCTTCGCTGTTATTAATCACGTACGGATGTCAAAAACTAGACCGAGTTAAGTGAAAAGGTGACTCAACGGGTATGGAAGGGTTAAAGTTTTGATTTTTCTGCATGGGTTCAAGAGATTGCAGGTCGATAGCAATCACTCAAAGTCAAGAGAAATCAATACAGATCAATAGAGGAAGTCGAGGTGACGAGTAAACGTTATGGATACGAGTTCTCCAACAGTATAATGTGAGTTCGGGCCGAGTGCTTGGGAAGGGGTCAAATGGTTTCCGTTTTAACCCAGCGTTGGTCTTTGTTAATCAGCCGTTATTCAGAGAGTGGTCTTTGGTTCAAGCCTCATGAACGCAGCTCTTCAGATGTCAAGCGGCTTCCGCTGGGACGTCTTTTCGTTAGCGCTATTGGCGATACACTGAACGTCATGTGGCTCGTTCACTTCATTCTGAATGCAAACTGATTGGATTGAGGAGACCGGAGGATTCGAGACTCAATCGGAAGAGACATACAGAGACGCTGAGCAGACTCTAATAATCTCAAATTATATTTAAAGACAGAAAAGTTTGGAAGTTCTGAAGAGCGAAGTGATTGCATGTAAACATTATATATGCACAAATGTACTTATAATATAAGAGCTTAAAATACAAGCTGTGCACAAACAAGCATATGTATATATATACACACATTTTTTATAATTATTATATTTTATTTATAATTTATATTAAATATATTTTTAAATAATATTGTTTTTAAAAATTGATAAAATGTGAATATAAAGGGGTCAGGTTTAAATAAATTAATACTTTAATTTAGCAAGGATGCATTAAATTGATGGAAAATGACAGTAAAGTATATTACAAAATATTTATATTTCAAATAAATGCTGTTCTTTTGAACTTTCTATTCATCTGTGAATCCTGCAAAATAAAAACGTATCACTGTTTCCACAAAAAATATTGGGCAGCACAACTGTTTTCATCATTGATGTTAGATATTGATATTAGAATGATTTCTGAAGATCATGTGACACTGAAGACTGCAGTAATGATGCTGAAAACTCAGTTTTGATCCCAGAAATCAAATATGTTTTAACAGATACTCACATAAAAACAGCTATGTTATATTGTAATAATATTTCACCATTTTCCCATATTCGTGATCAAATAAATGCAGCCTTGTTGAGCAGAAGAGACTTTTGAACAGTGACGTCTATATTCCAGAAATAATAAATGTGGCAATTACTGTACTTTGGTGCAAATTGTGGTTTCCACTGTCAAGTTTTTGTGGGTATTTTTGCTTTTACTGATCAATAATCTTTTGTCATTCCCTCACAGTGGAAACTGAGAGCCGCTGGCTTCAATCTGCAGTTATCTGATACGATAAACACATTAAAACTGCCTCTAGAGAGACAAACAATTATTTACCCTTCATGCATTGACAACAAACAGACCTGAGGGATGTTCTGGACTCTTCTGCAGGTGTTTCCCACACAATTTATCTCCTCCGCATGTTTACATCTGCACTCCGAAGGGACTAAACGCGTCTCGCTTTGAGAAAGCGGCCCTCGTGTAAAGTGTATCGCCTCCGATTGCTAACGAATCCAATAACTGGGAAAAAGATCCCAGTCTTGCTTCCTCTTTGCTAATTCCACAAGCGTTGTTCGTCCAATATCAGCAACCCCGAGCGCAGGTCTCAGCGGAGGAATAGAAACGCATTTTGTGTTTGCTCAGGCCCTCAGACACACAAAGTGAAGGTAATAACCTTCAGCCTTTGCTTATCTCTCTGTTTCCAAAGCCAGTTAGTGAATAAATAAAAACGATTAAATAAAGAACTCTTAGATTCTGTTTTTATCCTTCCACAGACTCATGACCTGAACTTTCCGACTAAAGCTAAGGCTAAAAATGAAAACATGGCAGGATAAAGTCGGTACGTGTCTCTTATCGGTCTTAAAAGGACGAGGAAGAGCTTCTTCAGAGCAAGTTTCCCAGAAATGATAATCTCTAAATTGGAAAACTTCAAGTGCGTTTGGTACTTGAGTTACAGCGTTGTGTCTGGACTTTGACGGTGAAGCTTAGAGTCTGAACATCTTCAAGCTCTCCCGAGACGTCGTGGCCTTTTCTTTTGCATTTCTCTTTGGCGATTTCCATTGTTTTGCTTCTCGAGCCCTTCTGTTTCCCGCTGCGTGACTGGCATCTGTATCCCCGGCTTTATTTTGTGCACTTAATTTGAACAGCTCCACTCACAATAGATTGGAGAAAAATACTCTTAAGCATTGTGTTTGTTTACTCTCGTAAAAACTGAACTAGTCATTAAAACTCTCGCTAAGAGTAGCTGCATCCAACAGGTCTCGACCTTCTCCACTGTATTCTCACTAATTCTGCTGAACTGATACTCACTGTACTAATCATTTTAATTATTAACCCGCTTTAATTATCAAAAGCATAATATTTAGCAACCCTGACACAACTGTTTCACTCCATTATTTTCCCTCTTTACAAAATTACAAACTCCAAAAATGTGACATTTTCCAGCGTAATGTGATATAATGTTATTCCATTTTCTAATTTTACTGCAAGATACTGCAACAAAAATGTTGAATAAATATTTGATGAAAATGTATAAATGTATTATAAAAAGTATTGTCTGTGTATAATTTATAGGTAATAATTATACATAAATGTATTTATAGAAGAATTTAAAATACATACGTCTAAATTATATAAACATAAATGCACACATTACATATTTGATGTCAATTTAATAAATGAAATATAATACAAATGTAAATATACATTTAAAATAACAAAACACAATATAATAACAATAATTTATTATTATTATATAGAATTATTTAGATAAGAAAAATCGTATATTTCACACACACACACACGCACCTAAATAACTAAATGTAAATACATATATACTGCACACTGACACACACGCAATGGTTGTACAAATAAAAAAAAAAAAATGTACATGTAAAATAAAACTGCTCGTATGCTATTTAGTATGACCTCCTGAGATGATACACATTTAGTTAGAATAGAATAGATTTTTTATATTTGTCACATACACAATTATACAGAGTATAACCAGCAGTGAAATGTGTTCTCTGCATTTAACCCATCCAAGTCACACACACACACACACCTGGAGCACACACACACACACACACACACACACCAGCACACACACACACACACACACACACACACACACCTGGAGCAGTGGGCACACACACACACACACACACACACACCTGGAGCAGTGGTCGTCCGGGGAGCAGTCGGGGGTTCGGTGCCTTGCTCAAGGGTCTCACCTCAGTCGTGGACAATTCCTGCCGGAGCCGAGATTCGAACCCACAAGCCTCGGGTTACAAGCCCGACACTCTATCCATTAGAGCCACGACTGCCCAAGTAAGTGTCTCCTTTTCAATAACATTTGCTAAAATAAGCAGATTCATTTAAAAATATTTTCAAACCTAATATTTCACTCCCTGTTTGTGTCCAGAATAATAAACACAACGTGCACTGAAGCGGTTTGTGTATCTCCAGAAGTGAACAGTTGTCCTCTGCTCGCACACAGCTCCGGCTCCAGACAGACTTTGACTTGTTTTTCTCACTCGTAACAGTTCCAATCTTTGACTCTTCTCTGACCTGGCAGCGGCCTAGATTAAATGACTCGTTAGGGAGCTCGTTTAGCTTTTAAGCGCTCCTGTAATTGAGAACATCAATATTGATTTCCTATTGAGAGTCAGACTCGGGCCGAAGTCTGGAGGGCTCTTGATTCACACCCTGTTCTCATGAGGATCTCGCTCATCTCATTGGTTCATTACGTCCTGCGCTACATTAGCTGACATATTGACATTCTGAAACCATATTGACATTGATATCAGTCCCAAACCAGAAACCACAAGCAAAGCAATCTATAGTGAAGTTTACTTTACAGCTTAAAGACAGCACGATTGACATGCAGGTAATATGCATCCCTACTTCATTCACTCACCGTGAAACACATCAGATCTTATTCTGACAAAGGCTTCAGACAGACTTTTCCATTTTCCTCATACGGTGATCTCTTCAGAAGAGTGGAAGTGAACTCTGTGTGGAACATCTCTGACAAAATGAAAAGATCTCGATGGGTCTTCATGGTTTAGAGATGGAGACAGACTCTGATGCTGCTTCTGACACAATTATCTGCACTGAAAACATAAATATTTCAATTTTCTTTTGGGAAAACATATTCTGATGGCCAGTAAAGAATAATTATGTGTGGTAACTGTTTTAAAATCACCCAGTATTTGCAAAAGTACTGAAATAAACTAAAATCGTCTAGTTCTTATTTTAAATATTAAAAATATGAAACTATTAAAAATGAAACTATTAAAAATTTGAAACAATATGGACAGCTGTTTCCACTCAAGTGGATTAAGCTGGGTATTTAAGTTGAGCTTAGTTAGCTGGCACGGAAGCGTCAGCGGAAGCGTTCAGCCTCCTCGTGTGAAGACTTACGAGTGTAAAGACCTGCGACTTCTTTCTGCGCGACTTCAACCGAGCAACGACACCGGCAACGCACTTAGCTATTTTTAATCTATTGATTTATTTCCTCCCCTTTCTATCCTCCTTTTCCCCACCTCTATCATGTGTTTCTGTTTGTCTCACAGCAACGCTCTTACATCAAACGCAGACGGCAACGCAATCTTGCTCACCTGCGTCCTATCTGCACCTCTTCTTCTTTACCCCTCTCTTTCTCTTTAGGTCTCTTGAACTATCAGTCTGCGGTCAACAAAGCAGATCTTATTCCCGCTATTGCTTCCCAAAGCTGCACTTAACATCTTGGGCCTGACTGAGACCTGGAGATACTGGTCTTCTCATTTCTAACAATTGGAAATACTCAACCCTATGCAATTATTACTCATTGGAATATCATGCTATTACTGTAACAGCTCCAGTAACACTCCATGTTGTAGTCATTTATCGCCCGCCTGGGCAATTGGGCACCTTCCCATGCAAAGACTTATAGTCTTTGTTGATTTCAATATTCATTTGAACAAGCCTTATGCTGTAAATTACCTTTCACTCCTAGCATATTTTGACTTAAAACGCCTCACCACCACAAGCACTCACAAATCTGGCAGCCACCTGGACTTAATTTACACACGCAACTGTGTTGCAGACAACATTTTGGTAAAACCCCTACACACCTCTGACCACTACTTCATTACATTTAACCTACATCTTGCTACCTCCGAGCCACCAACACCTCTACCAGTTACCTTGAGGCGAAATCTTCGTTCCCTTTCACCCTCACATCTATCTTCTGTAGTGTCCTCCTCTCTTCCCTCACCCACCCATTTCTCAGTTCTGGATGTGAACACTGCAACTGACACTTGCAGAGTTGTTTTCAACCAGTTATCCTCATTTCTGTCAAAGCATAACCTACTGGACGCTAACTAATCAGGGTTCAGACGTGGACATTCAACTGAGACGGTGCTACTCTCAGTCACTGAAGCCCTGCGGATTGCAAAAGCTGATCCCAAATCATCAGTCCTCATTCTGCTGGATCTATCTGCTGCTTTTGACACTGTTAATCATCAGATCCTCCTGTCCACCCTCTCATCACTGTGAATCCACTTCACTGGTTTGAATCCTATCTCGCTGGCAGGTCTTTCATGGTGGCCTGGGGAGGGGAGGAATCCACAAAACATCTGGTCACGGGGTTCCCCAGGGCTCGGTTCTTGGACCCCTCCTCTTCTCCACATACACTACATCACTGGGTCCCATCATACAGGCACATGGCTTCTCCTACCATTGCTACGCTGATGACACACAGCTCTATCTCTCATTTCGACCAGATGATCCAACGGTAGCTGCACGGATCTCAGGCTGCTTGGCAGACATCTCAGCATGGATGAAAGAACATCACCTACAGCTCAACCTGGCAAAGACTGAGCTTCTTGTCTTCCCTGCCACTCCAACTCTACAGCATGATTTGACCATCCAGCTAAGTTTTTCTACAATTACCCCATCAAGTTCAGTCAGAAATCTTGGTGTCACTTTTGATGACCAGCTGACTTTCAAAGACCACATTGCAAAAACTGCTCGATCCTGCAGGTTTGCATTGCACAACATCAGAAAGATCAGGCCCTTCCTTACTCAGCACGCTGCACAAAATTTCTAGACTGGACTACTGCAATGCTCTTCTAGCTGGACTTCCATCATGCACAATCAAACATTTACAGATGATTCAGAATGCAACAGCACGACTGGTCTTCAGCGAACCCAAAAGGGCCCATGTCACACCTCTCTTTATCTCCCAGCATGACTGTATGCATGTGTGTGTATATCTGCATACACACACACACACACAACAAGGCAAAAATACACAACAAAATAACTAAACATTTTACTAAATTAATATGGAAAATATAACATAAAATCTCAATTAAATAACACTGATTGCAAAATGCAATTAATCACTTCAAAGCATCAACAGTGAAAAGCAGGTCAAAAATAAAATGAACACATTCTGAAATAACACAAATGGAAGACTGCAAATTTAAGGTGAGAAAAATGGATTGCGTTAATAATAGAAAAATCTATTAAAATCCATTATCTTTGTTTTTATTAATGTTTCTTTGGTTTGTATTTTGAAGCCATTTAGTTAATGAAAATTATAAATATAATATATATAAAAACATTTTTAAAAAGTGATTATATTTATTGCATGGTTTAAAATTTTCACAATTACATTTTCTATAATTAAATAAAGTAGTTAAACAGAAATCCACATTCTGAAAATCGAGAGCCAAAGTGTGTAAAGAATTGATTTATCAAAGTGTGTAAGAACATCATACATTTTAATCTACATTGATTTTTGTTGATTTATCATTTATGAGGTACAATATGAGGGATAAAGCCTTTTTGGACCAGATCCTCACACTGCGTATGATCTCACAGGTGCTCATCACCTTCACATTGATTTTATGTCTTGTTCAGAAAACACTCTTTAGTGTGAGATCTTCACTTCTACAATTATAGTGTCAGAATCCCAGCCGCCATGTTTCCTGCTGATACGAGCGCCAGCTTAATTCATGAACACACAGACTGAGATATGAACATCGGTTTTCTGGATTATTATATTGATAGAGACCCGAGCTGCTGTTATTAGAGCCGAACGCCTCGCTCTGTACAAATATCAGCAGGAGCTGTTTGTGAGGGTTAAACGCGTTACAGAGACAGCTGAACTCATCTCATGAACTCCTGATGATGAAACACACAGCTCTGGGCTTCAGATCCGATCACGGCATCAGCGTGGAAATCACCACCAGACTCGCTGACTGAATGAGAGCTCAGTATACTACACACTACTGAAAGGTCAAACTCATCACCTCACGTCTCATTTGTCCAGATATCGCTTCCTTTTGCTCTTGTTGACTCGATCGCATATGACAAGATTGTTTCATACACCGGAGAGATATTGAAATTACATTAACATGCAATCTAAAGTCACAATATATTTTCCAGGCCTCAGAGTTTCCCTGGAGGGAAATCAAATTTCGATTTATTGTATACTTAGTGTACTCATTTATGTAGAAAAAGGAGACTATGATGTGCACAGACTTTATTGCCAGATACATGGAAAGAGATTCACCATCCATATCGTGAGCATATTTGGCTCTATTTTAGAACAAATAAAAAACACTTTCAAATTCAAACTATAATGGAATGATTGCATTTGAATGGGTTTCATCATAATGAATGATAAACAGTCATTCAAGATCATCCATCCACAAATGACCATTTGATTTGATTGCCATAAGCAGAAATATCCAATAAAATGAAATACATAAAGAAAGGCCTTTTTAAGAGATTGACCAGTCTGTTTGTGAGTACTTTTGGCTCAGTTTTAGAACAATTTAGAAAATAGAACACTTTCAAATTCAAACTGTCATAGAATGTTTAAATTGGAATTTGAATGTGTAAACATAATATTATACCCAAACATCTGCCAATAATACTTTAACAATACATTTCACTTTTAATATTTTTTACTTTCAACACTTTATTTGATTGCTATTAATGTCCAATAAAAATATATATATAAATAAACAAAACACATTTTTGATACTGCCATCAGTAGATGTATGTATATATATATATATATTTTAGTGCGTTCAATTGATTAAAACATTTTATCGTGTTAATCACAGTCATGGACTGTGATTAATCATGATTAATCACAAATTTTAAGTACTAGGATTTACCCGTAAATGTGTTAAAATAAAGAAATGCATGACAAACTAGTTTAAGGAATCAGAACCTTTCACACCTCCGCCAGGTATGAGGCATAATTATAAGACACCTTATTATTCTTTTATAATTATTTTGTTTTTATTCAGCCATTATACTGACAATAAAACATTTACCAAGCCACATAAGTTTAATCCCAGAATACATTTACCCAACTATTATCAAAAGTATTTCTAAATAAATACAACAAAACATTTTCTTGCGACCTTACGTGAAGTATTATGACAAAATGCATTATGAAGAAGAATTGGACCTGTTCTGCAGCTGCATTAGATCTAACATTATCATCATGCTTCATAAGACAATTTATGAGATTAATAGTACAGTTTTACTCAGAACTCACTTCAAACCACCATCGAGTGATTGTAATAACTTCCTTTTGCGATCACATGTTGTTAAAATATGGGAAAAATGTAAAGTAGAAGAATGACAGAGTCATACTCATCCAGCCCCTCCTGATTCTCCAATTCACCCCACGCCGGGACCCTCCACAGACCTGGCCAATGGCTACGGCCACCCATATTCCCTTGTGTTCCCACGAGCGCAGAAATCTGCTCCCTGTCTCCCGAGCCCAGCTTCCAGATCCATCCCTATCCTCAGCCCAGAAACGGCATCTGCGGCGAAGTCAAGCCCGCCGTCCGCGGGGAAATCCATGCTGCCGTTCGTGGCTCATTCAAGGCCGCCGTCTGCCGCTGTGGCAAGCGGGGAAATTAACGCTGTAGTCCGCTCTCTCAAGCCCGCCGTCCACGGGGAACTCAACGTTGACATCCGCGTCTCCCTCAAACACGTTGCCGTTTGCGGCCAACGCAAGCCCGCCGCCATCCGCGGCTCTCCCAAGCCCGCTGTCCACGGGGAAAACTCAAAGCCGCCATCTGCGGGGAAATCAACGCCGCCATCTGCGACTCCCTCATGCCGTCCAAGGCTCTCTCCAGCCCGCCGTCCGCGGGTAACTCAATGCTGCTGCCCACGGCTGTCTCAAGCCCACCATCCACGGGGAAATCAACGCCGCCGTTCACAGCTCCCTCAAGCCTGCCACCGTCTGCGGCTCCCTCAAGCACTCTGGCCATCGCTCACTCCAGCCCAGAGCACCTTCCAGTGCCAGCCCCTCAAGAGCGCCCTCCAGAGCAAGCTTCTCAACAGTGCCCTCCAGTGCCCGCTCCTCCCAGCCGTAGAGGCCAGTGCGGGGGCTGGGGCTGCGGCCTCGGAGGCAGTACCGCCATGGCCTCCCGAATACCCTGCTCCGCCATGTCCGCCCGAGCTCCCTGATCCTCCTGGAGGTGTTCCCCGTATTCCAGTCCTGCACCTGCCTACAGGGAACCCCCGGTGGAATTGTTACGGCCCGGGACACGGGGGAGGTAATGTTAGGGAGTCTCTGTCACCAGTCCAGTCACGACACTCACCTGTTCACTATCTCCTCGTTATTGATCTCCAGCACCTGTCAGCACTCATCAGCTCCACTATATCTGCACACTCCCTCCTCGCCCGGTCTACCGTTCACATACCTGAACTAAGCCAGACCCCTAGTACTTACCTGTGTGTTTCCCTTACCTCAGACGTTCCTGATTATCCACCGCTCCAGCCATTCCACGTGTTTCCTGCAAGAAAGCAAAGGACTGTTACCGCAAGCCAAGCCATCTGGATCTCGTCTCATTGTGCATTACTCGCCTCCCATCACCTCCTGGTTCTCTCCTCAGTCTCCTTTAACAAATACCCTTGTTTGATCACTTACCTTTGTGTCATGAAAATATATGAATAAGAAAACTTGTATCTAAAATGTATCTAAAATTATCATAACGACATTTGCAAAGACAAAAAAGTAAACATGATATGCTCTGTACTTGAATGCCTATACTGATTGTTTGTAGATGTGTACTGTTTGTTCTTCGCACATGGATTTTAATCTAAAAAATCCTCATTTGACCCGCTCAACAGACTTCACGTTTCACCTAAGAAACACTTTCAAGACATTAAAATGTTCATTTGACTGAGTCTCTGTGCCCCGAGTCAAACCCACTTTTCAACAATTACTTACTGTCCCTTCAACCTGAATCCCGCAGCCATCATAAATTAAGAGCTCATTCCTCAAACAAGAGTCAAAGCAATTATGACAGGGTGATTCATTTACAAAGCGCTCGAAGCTCTACACCAGCGAAGGCAGATCCGCCGTGCCAGTCATTATTCATTGTTAGAAATAACCCATGGAAGTTTGGAGGGGGAAAACATAATTCAAAGCCCCCGAGTGAAGAAAAACCTCAGATGTCCCCAGTATTTTAACTCATTTTACAAAAGAGCGGGAAGACTAGACTTCCACCATGCATAGCAAAAAAGCTCTTTACTGGAAAATAATGCATATCATTTTCAAAAAAAGTCTTTATTTCATGTCATACAGAGAGCTAACATTGTGATCAACCAAAAAAGTATCAAAAATGAAATATAACCACGTGATATGTGACCACTCCTTTGCCTTTAGCGTATGATGCAATGATATCATCGATATTTATTGATTTATGGCAATATCTCTTGTATTACAGATATGAATGAGATGGAAAAGTCTACTGAAGTTATGAATAATCTATGATGCTGAGAAGTTTTCTGTAACTACAGAGTGAACTTTGACCCGCACGATACTGGATCAGACGGATTAAAAGAAGAATTCAAGCGGAATTCAATCGGTCCCCCTTATATTTCTTTTATAGGAAGTATTTAAAAAAAATACATAATTGTATACTCAGATATATGATAAATCTTATGTGAATGGTGTTTCTGCAACTGTATTGTTACTTACATATTTTTTAAGTTAAATTTTTTTTTTTAACAAAAATTGAAAGTGGATAAGTCACAATATATTTTTGTGAGGAACAAACTGAAATACAAGTCATTTTTATTAGTTTTCCTCTGAAAAACAAAATCACTTACAAAACTAAAAACACGTTTAGGCTTCTTCAGGAACACATTTGCAAAGTAAATGAAAGACAAATGGAAATTCTTTTGAGTCTATATTTTGTCTTTTGCAACTAATCACACAATTGTGCATAATTAGGATAGCAAAACAAACATTTATAAGGGAGAAGAAAACACTTTGCATCTCTTTGTTTTGTGCACCAAATTAACTTATTTGGACAAATGTATGTCACTTTGTAATCTGGCTAATACCAATATAATATCTGGACCAGTGTTTGTTCCATTGGGCAAATACAAATAATGGATAATTAAAATAAATCTTCTGCTGTTGTGTATGTATTTATAAATGTACTATGGTAATAATTTCGCATTTTGTTGATCCAATACACTTCACTGCATTATTCATCCATTTCAATGTTCTACAGAAACGTTTGGCTTCTTTTTCTTTCAATTTGAAAGCAGCTCTTTGGTTGTCATTGAAGTGCATCACCAAACAGTAAATAAGCACTGATGTGCACTGAAGGCCAGACGTGATTGTCCTCATTGCAAACGGTCGAGCCTCAATCCAAACTGAAAGTCTATTAGTTGAGTCTCTATGGCTGCTCGTGAGCTCCATTCTAGAAAGACCAATTAGATGCGCGTTAAGAGAGGCTTTCTGCGCCACTGGAACAATTTAAGGTTGAGTGCCCTTCTCAAGAGCGCCGTACAGGCATTATCCATTAGGAGATTGAATCCTCAACCCCAGTTACTGTTTAATTTATTTTCCAGCGCCATGGAAAGACACAGCCTAACCTTGCGGTCCTGAAATTACCAGGTCCGGCATCTAATGAGGTCAAGGACACCAAAAATTCAATCGGTTTAGCTATCAGCAGGTGCTTATATGCAAAAGCATGAAGATCTGTAATTATACACAATTGTTTATGCATGCAAATGCACGGTGGATATTCTCGACACAGAAAGCCTTGAAGTTGCATGGCACCAATTACAAGGCTGTGTTACTCTAAACGAATGAATTAACATAACTTACCTCAACACTTTAGCTTGTCAAACAACAACATAGTTACTAAAAACTCCATAAGGAACGGGTGCTAATGAGCCGGAAGCCTGCTTGATCTTTATCACCATCGCTGGCCAGGTGAAATTGGACCGGCTCATTACACCATTTACAAAACAATTGGATTTTAATAACTAATTCCCCTCTGTGATTAAACTCCTCTCCTTAGATGTCCTTCATGGTAATTGTTTTAATTAAAAACGCTGTACGGGTGTGTACTACAAGGACAGATGCCACCAGATTCCCGCAAAGATAAATGCCACCTGGGAGGAAGATAATGAAAACCAATTAACCATAATACCTGTGTCATTATGTTGCATCGCATCTTAGAGTGTCTACACTCGACGCACCGTTTAACACGGCCAAGATGTCACACCACTGGAACTGAAGAAGGAGAATTGGGGCATTGACAGTTGTATTGATAAATATCATACAAATATTGATTCACCAATTCATTCAAGTCTTGTGCAGGAATATGGAAGCCCGTTCCGAATAGGTAGATGCCAAAAAAAAGACACACGAAACATCGTGTAGAAATTACTAATTTTTATCTGAGACAGTTGTCTTGATATTTTGAGACGTGAGACGAGACGAGACGAGAGAGAGCAAGCAGGGGAGATAAGGACAAGGACAGGAATTCTGCAGAAAGAAGACTCTGGACATTTCTCAGAACAAGTCGGCTACTAATCTTTCATTTTGTACAACAAACAAATCAGACAGGAGAGTAGATTGAGTTCAGTGGACTTGAACAATGGTGTGTCAAGTGTGAGAAAGAGTCTGAATTGTGAAAGAAATAAAAAAAAGCTGTGATTAACTTTTTAAATTATAATCATAATTTATTTATATCCCGTGGTGGATACAAGCTTTTATACTTTTGTCTGTAGGTCGTTTTTTAAAATAACTAATAACTAAATAACTAATAACTAAAATAACACCAATTCTCATTATTTCCCCTCCACTACAGATGGTGCGTTCAAGTCGTGTCAGAAAGATCACATGTGTGATGAAAGTATGTAAGCATCACCACAAAATCATAATCACAAATGTGATTTTTTTTAAAGAAAAAACATGTCTGACACAATGAATGCAGCATCTGTATTAATGTTAATAAATAAAATATGTAAAAAAAATGTACAATTACAAAATAATTTATAACAATTCAATTTACTGCACCTTCATAAATTGAATAAAACATTAAAAAAATCAGAAAAAACAATGATACACATTCTTCATTTTGCAGTCAGTTTAAAAATCTTGTTAAAGTTTATGCAGATTGTCATCTTGCTCTGCCCAATGATGATTTGAACACACATAAGGTCATTAATACGACTTCATTTGAATTCTAACTTCCCAGAGCTTAACGCATCATGACTCATGTATGATGTCACTGCTTGTGGGCGGAGCCTCATCTCATAGATTGTAATGAAGGGGTTCAATATTTAAATGTGGCTGAAGGACAGCAGTGAACTGATAGCTGGAAGTACATGTATTTATCTCATGATAACCTTGAGAATGAAGATGATACTGTTCCTGACAGCTGTCTGAAGACTGAAGGACTGTTTCATTCTCTGAATGCTATTTCTATATGCTTTTTCAATTCAATTATGATAGCCACATTTGATGTGCATGCTAAAGTTTGACCTGAACATGGTCTTCTCTATTGAATTATTACCTGTGACAGAACTTTCCTCTGTAATTTGATTAGCAGCCTGTGAAGGACAGCTCTCTAGGACAAAAATTAACACTCACGTTTTACTATAACCTTTGAGTCAGTAAATATAAAGAAAATGAGCCAGGCTTCACATGTTTGAGAATTAATTAGCATTTACACAAATTGAATCTTTTTTACTGAGCTCGGACAGAATGACTTTTCTTTACAGCTTCATTTTTACGAGAAAACGGCTGTTTTAGAGACAAAAAAAGTTGAAAACCTTTGGTTGGTGGTTTAATTGTGTCATAAATAAAATAAAATAAAATTTAATTTAATTAATAAATGTGTATTGTCTTTTTTATTTTAACATTGAAATGTTTATGCAAAAATGTAATAATTAAAATGTTGTGTATTGTAGCCTATGAAGTGAAAACCTCATAACACAAGTAATGACAAATATTAAAAACTAAATTGCTAATGTGCTTTTGCACTATTAAGGAGATGTTTGTTTTAGAAAAGTACAATTATAGCTCTATGCCAGGGGATGGACATCAGGACCAGAATCTTTTATTTTGTCATTTCTCCTTGTTTGACTTGATTAACTTGACCTCAGAGCTGAGGTGAACTCTGCATGTCCTGCAGCAGCTTCATTACACTCCAATCATGCGCTTACAACCACAGTCAACATACCTAAAAATGTGTTCAACACAGAGATAACAACAGTATCTTAAACATCTGGGTGAAGTGAAGACGAGGGTTTGCCGTGTCAGTCTCACAAAGCTGCACGTGGCACATGTGGAAAATAGTAACTGAATTAGTTTTGACTCATTCGTTTAAAAAATCAATAACAAAGGAGAAAAAACTAAACTTTTTTTTGGGAATAAAATTATACAATATAAAGTAAGTACTAAAGTATAAAGTGTATAATTTGGGTACCACAAGCATTTTTTTCTGTGCATTTCTCTTTATAACTTGATTATGTGGGAAAAAATATTTTGAGGCATTTTGTGCAGTATTTCAAAAGTTTACAAGCTATTTTTATTTGCAGTAATTTGCCGTGTCTCAAACTAATATGGTGTTTTCTAGTAATTTAGTGGTACAGTATGAATTTCAAAATAGCTAAATTGCAAACAAAAATGATATGATCAGGGCATGGCAAATATGTTTTCCATTACTCTACTTCATCAAAATAATTTAACCAATTTAGCTTTAAGTTAAACAAAATTCAACTAGACAAGACTTTCAAATGAGTTCAAATGACTTGAACAGCCACGAGCTTCCAGAAATGCTCATTTTAACACATTTAAAGATATTACTTACATAGAGTAAATTAAAAAAGTTTTTGGAATTATGCAAAACAATTTTTGGTCGCAAAAGGACTTATCAGGAAAAATATCCTAATAGAATCAAAGTTTTGTAAGAGTGAAGAATATTTTAATAATCTAAACTAAAGAACCATTTACACTATATAAGAAAACCTTTTGTGCAAGCAATGGAAAGATTCAGACATCAGTCTCACTGATATTTTGTATATATATATGTTATATTGTGGGTTCTGTCAAAAGTGAATCTGCTTTTTATACATGCGAAATAGAAATTAATAAGAGAAAGCAATGTTATGGATTATGGACTCGTATTTTTGATTTAAAGTTAAAAACATTGTGGATTTGTGATGGATTTGTTTCAGCTTTTGTCTTCTCCAGATGTTAACTGATGGACTGGAGTGGTGTGGATTATTGTGATGTTTTTATCAGCGTTTTAGACTCTCATTCTGACGGCACCCATTCACTGCAGAGCACAGAGACACTGATGCAATGCTACATTTCTCCAAATCTGATGAAGAAACTAACTCATCTACTCATTGGATGTCCTGAGGGAGAGCAGCACATGTTCCTATATTCATCTGGGTGAGCTATTCCTTAAAGTAAAATGTCATGCAGAATTCAGATGATTAAATTTCTATTTTAAAATCACAAACATTATTTTCAGACGTCCAAGCTGTAACAATGAGGGTCAGACCTCCGAAACCTGAAATTGAAAGCCTGCTGGCACAGACTGCTTTGTCGTACCTCACTATATCAGATCTCCCCTACCGGAGCTATAAATTGGCCTAGTTAATTGCAACTTGTGACGAATGTTTTGTGCCGGCACACAAAAACATTTCTGTCAAACCTGCTTGCACTCACATCTAAAGTCTTTGACAAACCGGCCTCCTGCGGTAATCAGCTTTGCCCGCTCGGATGACGTGTCGTTATATTTATATAGTATAACTATACATCAAACGAAGATGAAGAGAGCGTCCGAGGGAGAATGAAAACCTGAGGACCACAGAGTGTTTCGTTGCTCAGCAGAGCGGCCTCGTATAAACCAGCCTTCATCAGACATCCACTCCAATTAAAAAACACATTAATTACTCATCCTCCATCATTTGTGCTGTCAGCGTCGCAGTCTGAGCCTCGGCAAATGACTTGTCTCAAACAATTAAGTCAATAAAAATGATCTTAATTTAATTAAGCGAAGTGGCGTCTCGTGTGTCGGCAGGTTTATTATAATTAAGGAGCTTGTTGGGTGGAGGTTACTGATGTCTGTCCTTTTGGAGCGCCTGAACCAAGACGGCGAGCCAAAGCAGGTCAGTTGTCATTTAGACAGATTTGGGGAGAATGGCAGGCTGGCATCAACATGTGCCAACATGGTGGCAGTGGGGTAAAACTGGACAGCCGGTTGCAGTAATGGAACATATTCCTATGCATATCGGCACCTCAGCACCATCTGTCTCGCTCCATTACATCCCGGGCTTCTTGGCACCTTGAACACAACAGACCTTTGATGGGACATTAAAGGACTGAGTGTATGAAACATTTCAGGAATGTGACCATATCTTAATTTACAGTGTTTTCACTTGGCCTGACGAGTGTGGCTCAAGATTCAAGATTCAAGGTTTTATTCATCACAAACTCAATTATACAGAAAATAATCCGCAGTGAAATGTAAGTCAGGTCAAGTCCGCTCAATGGACAGTGCAATTAAACGTAACACAACACAAGAGAATATACATAAATATAGGTAGAAATAAAAAAATAAGAATAAAAAATAAAGAAGAATAAAATGTGCAGGACAGTATACTGTAGACTTAATAAATAATAATATAAGCAGGAATGTGCAAGAGGGATGTGCAAACAGGTTGTACAGGGTATATACAGTATATAGCAGCAATATGGATGATGAGAATAGTGAATATCTTACTGTTTATTAAATGGAGTCATGTTGATGTTATGAGACTGAGTTTGTGTTTAGGAGCCTGATGGCCTGAGGGAAGAAGCTCCTCCTCAGTCTCTCAGTTTTTGCCATCATGCTCCTGAAGTGCTTTGCAGTCCTGGTTTGTGGCGTTACTATACCACACTGAGATGCACTGAGTCAGTACACTTTCTATGGCCCCTGAATAGAAAGTTTTCAGGATTGCTGGTGAGACCCTGAATTTCCTCAGCTGTCGCAGATGGTACAGTCTTTGCCTGGCTTTCTTAACCTGAGTCTGAATGTGTGCAGTCCATGTCAGGTCCTCGGAGATGTTTACACCGAGGTGCTTGAAGCTACTCACCCTCTCCACAGGGGTCCCACTGATCATAAGAGGAGTGTAGGGCCGCTGCTGTCTCTTCCTGAAGTCCACGATCAGCTCTTTAGTTTTGCTCACGTTCAGAGAGAGACAGTTGTCCTGGCACCATGATGTAAGTCTCTCTACCTCATCCAAGTATGCGGCCTCATCATTGTTGTTAATGAGGCCCAGAACCACAGTATCATCAGCAAATTTAATGATAGAAGTGGAGCTGTGAGAGGACACGCAGTCGTGGGTGTAGAGAGAGTAGAGCAGGGGGCTCAGGACACAGCCCTGTGGGGCTCCTATGTTCAGGGTGATGGAGTTGGAGGTGAACTGGCCCATTTTCACCACTTGAGGTCTGCCGGTGAGGAAATCTTGAATCCAGTCACATCCAGCCTTTGTGCCTTTGTCCCATTTTTGAACAGCCAAAAGTCTTCACATCTCACTAGTTTACATCAGAGTCATAAATGAATATTTGCTGTAAATAGTCTTATAATACATATAGATGGTAACAAAATAAAGCTTTGTATTACATTTTTTTTATGTAATATTAAAACTTTTATTCAGCTAGGATGCATCAAAAGTGACAGTACATTTACATTTACATTCACATTTACATTTAGTCATTTTGCAGATGCTTTTATCCAAAGCGACTTACAATTGGGGAATGCATAAAGCGATTAATCTTGAAGAGGCAAACAGACAGAGGAAGTGCTTGTGACACCAAGTCTCAGGCATTGTTCAAATAAAGTACAAGCTAGCAAGGGAAGGGGAGAAAGATAAAGAGAAATATTAAGTTTTTTTTTCAAGTCAAGTAGTGTCAAAAGAGATGAGTTTTCAGTTGTTGCTTGAAGGTTGACAGGGATCCAGCATTCCGGATGGGGGGGGGGGGATCATTCCAGCAGCGGTGAACATGTTCTGGAGAGTGATTTTGAGCCTCTCTGTGATGGTATCTCAGACTTCTGGAGGGGATGTAGATTCGTAATAGTGAGTGGAAGTAGGCGGGGCTTCTGGAGGGGATGTAGCTTCGTAATAGTGAGTAGCTTCTGGAGGGGATGTAGATTTGTAATAGTGAGTGGAAGAGGCGGGGCTTCTGGAGGGGATGTAGATTCGTAATAGTGAGTGGAAGTAGAGGGGCTTCTGGAGGGGATGTAGATTGGTAATAGTGGTGGATAGGCGGGGCTTCTGGAGATGTAGATTCGTAATAGTGAGTGGAAGTAGGCGGGGCTTCTGGAGGGGATGTAGATTCGTAATAGTGAGTGGAAGTAGGAGAGTGCTGTGACTGTGGTTTTTCTATATGCAAGCATCAGTGTCTTGAACTGGATGCGAGCTGCAACTGGTAGCCAGTGCAAGGAGATAAAGAGAGGTGTAACATGGGCTCTTTTTGGGCTCATTGAAGACCAGTCATGCCGCTGCATTCTGAATCATCTGTAGAGGTTTGATTGTGTTTGATGGAAGTCCAGACAGAAGAGCATTGCAGTAGTCCAGTCTAGAAATGACAAGGGCCTGGACAAGAAGTTGTGCAGCATGCTCTGTTAGAAAGGGCCTGATCTTTCTGATGTTGTGTAGTGCAAACCTGCAAGATCGAGCAGTCTTTGCAATGTGCTCTTTGAAGGTCAGCTGATCATCAAAGATTACACCAAGATTTCTGACCGAAGTTGATGGTGTAATTGTTGATGAACCTAACTGAATCGTGAAGTCATGCTGTAGAGTTGGAGAGGCAGAGAAGACAAGAATCTCAGTCTTTGCCAGGTTGAGCTGAAGGTAATGTTCTTTCATCCATGCCGAGATGTCTGCCAAGCAGCCTGAGATCCGTGCAGCTACCGTTGGATCATCTGGTCGAAATGAGAGATAGAGCTGTGTGTCATCAGTGTAGCAATGGTAGGATAAACCATGTGCCTGTATGATGGGACCCAGTGATGTGGTGTATGTGGAGAAGTGGAGAGGTCCAAGAACTGATCCTTGAGGAACCCCAGTGACCAATTGATGTGCTTTGGATACCTCCCCTCCCCAGGCCACCTTGAAAGACCGACCAGTGAGATAGGATTCAAACCAGCGAAGTGGAATCCCAGTGATATCCAGTGATGAGAGGGTGGACAGGAGGATCTGATGATTGACAGTGTCAAAAGCAGCAGACAGATCCAGCAGAATGAGGACTGATGATTTGGGATCAGCTTTTGCAATCCGCAGGGCTTCAGTGACTGAGAGTAGCGCAGTCTCAGTTGAATGGCCACTCCTGAAACCTGACTGTTTAGCGTCCAGTTTGTTGTTCTGTGAAAGAAACAATGAGACCTGGTTGAAGACAACTCGTTCGAGTGTTTTGGCTATGAATGGAAGGAGAGAGACAGGTCTGTAGTTTTCTATAAGAGAAGTGTTTAATGTAGGTTTTTTGAGCAGTGGGGTTACCCGAGCCTGCTTGAATGCAGTGGGGAAGATGCCTGTGAGGAGAGATGTGTTGATGATGTGTGTGAGTGCTGGTAAGAGTGCGGGAGAGATTGCTTGGAGAAGGTGTGAGGGGATTGGGTCTAGAGGACATGTTGTAGGATGGCTGGAGAGGAGAAGTTTGGATACTTCTGCCTCAGTGAGGGGACAGAAGGAGAAGATGGGAGTTTGAGCAGTGGATCTAGTTGGTTGGAGGTCCTGTGTGTGTGGAGGTGAAAACTGACTACTGATTGTTTTAGTTTTGTCTGTGAAAAAAGTGGCAAAGTCATCAGCTGTTATAGAAGTGGTGGGAGGTGGTGGAGGAGGACAGAGGAGATAATTAAATGTTCTGAAGAGATTACGCATATCTCGAGCACTGTTGATCTTGTTATGGAAATGAGAGGATTTGGCAGTGTGGACTTCAGCGGAGAAATATGAAAAGAAACGATTGATACATACTCAGGTCCGACGGATCGTTTGATTTGCGTCATTTTCTCTCTGCCGCTCGGAGTCTGGTCCGATGTTCATGAAGAACATCAGATAACCAGGGGTTAGAAGGGGCAGTCCGTGCTGGCCTGGAGGAGAGAGGACAAATGTCATCTAGACAAGAGATTAAGGTAGAGCATAACATCCAGAGATGAGAAATGGGTGGGTGAGGGAAGAGAGGAGGATACTACAGAGGAAAGATGGGAGGGAGAAAGGGAGCGTAGGTTTCGTCTAAAAGTAACTGGTAAGGGGGTTGGTGGCACCCGGGTACAAAATGTAATGTAAATTTAATGAAGAAATATGTAGTGGTTGTACCAGAATGTTATCAGCAGGTACAACTAAATATTTTTTTTTATAAATGCTGTTCTTGTCTATTCATCTGTGAATCCTAAAAAAAAAAATTTGTTTCCACAAAAATATTAATCAGCACTACTGTTTTCAACTGATGATAATCAGAAATATTTAATGAGCAACATATCAGTATATTAGAATGATTTCTGAAGATCATGTTACACTAAAGACTGGAGTAATGATGCTGAAAATTCAGATTGGATCACTGAAATAAATTACTTTTTAACATATATTCACAGAGAAAACAGTTATTTGAAATTATGTCACAATGTTACTGTTTTCATGCAGCCTTGGTGAGAAGAAAATACTTCTTTCAAAACCATAAAATCTCAAACTTTTGAATAATACTGTTGATTTCATAATACAATTAATAATCATAATTTATTATATATATTTTTTTTTTTAAAATTACATTATAGATCATTTAAAAAAATAACTTGTGTCATTTTGTTCTTTTCTCATGGAATGAGGTTAATAATATCAACATTTATTTTGATCTGACCTGCTTTAAATGCATACCACAGCTGTCAGTGAAGTACAAGTACATGAATAGCAGAAATGTATTTTTGCCCTTGAGATATGGCTGAAGTTTTATTTTGCCATCTTTTGGCATATCATTACCCAAATTCCTGTCTTGTTTAGCAGTTGCTTAGCAACAGCGTAGCAACGTGGGCGAGTGTAGCAGCGATTCGGCCACATGTGGTCATTGTAAATCAATGAGGTGACAGCAAGAGGTCTTGCTCTGCAGCACAGGTGTATCTATAACCTGTTGGTCGCAGCTCATGCTCTGGTGCGGAAACACGCTGAGAGCTTTAACAAACCGAGGGATGTGCAAAAAGACTAATGTTGGGATGGGTCACTTTATCATTAAACATAGCTTTAATCTGATGTGAAATATCTGGTCACAGTTTCTTTTTAGCATTATAGTCAGACATATCTTTATAATAGTTCACACAAAAAATGAAAATTTGCTGCAAATGTGTTCATTCTCAAATCATCCGAGATGTAGATGAGTTTGTTTCTTCATCAGATTTGGAGAAATGTAGCATTGCATCACTCAGTAATGGATGCTCTGCAGTGAATGGGTGCCGTCAGAATGAGAGTCCAAACACTCGGTGTGATGGTTACACCACCCAGTGCCAGTAAGGGCTGTTGTGTGTAAACCTCACTCCCCTGATCTTAAAAAGAGGCACTCTGGCGACTGACGCTAGAGGCTGTAGCCTTTAGCCTCCTTGGTAGAGTGCCCGCCTCCTGGGTTCGAGACCCGCTCGGTGTGATGGTGCGGACCCGGGGGGTTACATTGGTGCCGTGACTCGCACAGGAGTGAGGTTTAGGGGGGTGAGAATGTTACACCCCCTCCCGGGTCCACACCACCACAACTCATTCGTGTTCCGAGCGGGTCTCGAACCCGGGATACTGGCGCGGGGGTGCAGGTGCTCTACCAAGGAGGCTAAAGCGTCAGCTCTAACGTCAGTCGCCAGAGTGCCTCTTTTTGAGGTCAGGAGAGTGAGGTTTACACACAACAGCCCTTACTGGCATACATCCGTTACACAGAGCATCCATTGCTGATACAGTGATGCAATGCTACATTTCTTATCTTGAATGGCCTAAATCAAAATTTTCTTTTTCAGGTGAATTACTCCATTAAAGTCATAAATTGCAATACCTTCATGTTGTAAAAGGATCACAACTGTCAAAACACAAGGGTTTCTGTATGTATGTGGCAGAGTTGGTGATGCTACATTAAGAAAGTTATAAACACATCTAAAAAAAGGCATCTAACTATATTGAAGCTATTATAATTGACATAGAAATAGCAGTGTTTGTCTGGTACAAAAACAATAAAGATCTTAACAAGGGTGAGAGCATGAAATATAAACACACAAAACAAATCACCATATCTTATATAATTGAACAGAAAACTTAGTGCTAAACAGCAATAATTATCTAAAGATATTTTTTATAAAAAGGGCATGTGTAAAACGCCACAAAGAACACAACTAGGTGATGATTTAAGTTAACTAGTGAATCAATTTTAAGCAGTTTATCACATTTTATCCAAACCAATCAAGCAAACGTCCCAATGGTGAGAGACATTCATTAATGAAAAGCTGCATGTGTAATTCGATGTGGCATAATGAAATGTAATCATGAAAAACAAACAAACAAAAAACTCAATCTGCCACTGTCACACTACTGATAAATGTAGTTAGCAGCTACACTATTTTTAGTTAGTACCTCCCTGAAACCGGCATGTAGTGTTTGTAAAGGTCAGTAATACATTACATTAATGCAAAACTTCTAGTGCAAACCAATATGTACAAACCCAACAGTTCACTTGTTTTCATTCACACTGAATTAAATATGCCGTGTCTGACTGTGATCTATAGGTTGATGTTTCCAGAAGTGCTAGTGGAGATTGGTGGGCCAACAAAATCACTTTAAGCCTTACAAGAACAGCAGAGAGAAAAGAAGGAAAGGCTGAAAAGAGAAATAACACCACTGAAGCATATGCCTTTGTAAATAGGAAGACATGCCTTGGAGAAAAGACAAAAACTGTGCTCCAAACTCACATTGAGATGTTCACTATCTAAATGGGCAGCTGTCGTCTTAGGCAACATCTGAACTGAGATGAAACACAACAGTGACAGACACGAAATGCTTCACAGGTAGAATTACACTCAACTCATCCCAATTCCAATATGGTTTGATGTTAGCATGTTGCAAACAACGCAATACTTGGCTGAGAGCGTCCATTCTTGGCTGAGCTCTATGGGAGTCCAGGATAGTGAAATGGACCAAGAAGACAGATCCCAACCAGGACATTGCTTCTTCCAAAAGCTCCTCTCTGGCAGATGTTTCAAAGCAATCCAAACCGAGACCAACAGACACAGCACAGCTTCTTCTAACCCAAAGCTCAACCAGATCATCAACCGTTAAGCCCACATACTGAGCACATTTCCAACGTGACCAAGGTCATTTCTGCTACCTCACATGTGCTGGCAAACACTAGCTGTTCTCACTCTAGTCCTATACCGATAACACATAAATATTGAACAAAATGCTCCATTTTAATGCAATTTCAGAAAATGAAACATGAAAGAATTACTGAGTGCACCTTTATTGATATTTGCAATTGTGCCCCTTATACAGAATATTGGGTGTTATGCAGAAATATACAATTAAACAACAATAGCAACAATAACAATATACAGCGGCCATGATTTAGCACATAAACATGTAATGTATAACCTAAATGTGATTTCCAATTACAATAAACAATAGTAAAGTCTGTCAGAGGAAGCAAGAGTCTCCTTATAAATGTATTGAAAATGAACTAAAAAAGGATACAATTTGTGTTTTAATAAATGTATTAAAAATGTGCTTAGTTTAGATGTATATACTGTAAATAATAATAACAATACATTTTAAAAAGCGTGAATAAAACCAAAAAATCAGGATGCATATTCAAATTATGTCATTTGCTAGAAAATGCAGCCGAAATAAAGCAACATTTTCCCCCTGAAACTACATTTGTTTTGGCATTGCCCTTTTGTAGACAAAACATTGCTAAATGTCTCTTTATAGTGACAGTAATTTTGTTTTGTTTTGGAAATATGCATTATTTGGTATCTTAGAGAATAGCAGAGAAAAGCACAGGCATGTTTACATGATAAATCTTATTCTTTTACATGCAAAATTTCATATACATAAATGTAAGTTCTCCTGCAAAAAAAACTTGTTTTTTTATTTTAGGAAAGAAATGGAGCATAATATTGATACTATTCGATTTTCTATTAAACAAAAGGCAATTAAAACGGTGAAAGTTTGTAAGCGCTTTAATATTTTTATATAAATCTGTATTAGTATACAGTCCCTCTAGTGTATAATTGTTTATGTCATGTATAATGTTTGTTATATACATGTAACTTGTTCTTGTTAATACTTTAAAAAATAATAATAATAAAAAAAGCTACATTTGCCGCCTTCCTGACACGTAACCAATCGTTGTCCAGAAGGTAACTAATTTAGCCAATCAGCTTTCAGTATGGCTTTACTGGGTCATCAAGCCCGCTCGACAACAAGTGCAGAGAAATGTTCAACTTTTAAAATATCATTGAAATGTAAATGATTAAAGGATCACAATACAAGCCACACTAACCGACAGGGGTTGATACATTAAAGGAGTGGAGGATGGATTTTATTTTCACACAGGTGAGCAGATGTTATATGGCTTTTAGTGTATAATCATAGCTGCATAATTTATTCCGCTAATAACATTGTTACATTTATTGACAGGTGCTTTGTTGTTATTGGATAGATGTGTGTAGGATCATAATTATCATAGCATATGTAAAAAAGTGCCTAATAGTTCTGTAGCTTTGCAGGAGGTTTCTTGGAGACACAGTTCTTCTGGATTGAGTCGGTCTCAGTTTATGTTTCTTCTTCATGTCACTCCAGACAGACTGATGATGATCAGATCACTTCTCAAAAATATCACTGGATTATTACAATTAATGGCTAAATGAATGTATGGAAATGTAAACTGATATTTCCTACTAACACACTACAGCAAAATATACAAATATCTGACTTAAACCCATTTTTGTAGCTGCTGAAAATACTAGTGTTTTAATCATTTTGGCCTCCTTACTGTATAATTTGTTAACTAGACACAGGACCACTGCATTGCCTTGTGGTAGAACTAGTCATCGAGTTAATATCACTCTTGATAATGTATGATTTTGAGAGGTGAAAAATAATAATTATATTAACTATAATTAATACATTAATGAATATATAATATATGAAATTATAAATAATGCATACAACTATAATCTCATTGTCTAAAGTTTCTTTATGGCACACTTAAAATTGTCTATTGCATTGCATTTTTATTTCAGGTCGTACTAAATGCACTTTAAAGCATGCATTTTGGAAAGATTTGGATGTGATTTGTCTGAGAATCATGCTGCTGTTTTCTGCCTATCAGTGTCATTACCTATCATTTCATTCAATCTTGTGTGCAGTTTCCTCTAGAGAAAGTCTCTCCTTACTGCAATAACGTTGAAAAAAAGAAAAGGTAAAAGTATAAACCACAAGAGAGGGAGATTGCCTTGGGTAACGATGCTTAAATGGTGCTAAAGGTCTCTGTAACATTTCACCATCCCTGACACAAATGTGCAGAGGGCAGAAGATTAAACATGTTGTTTTATAAGAGACGTAGGTGGATGTTGAGCTTGTAAATCAGGAGTTTATATTCCGTATCAGATGCCGGAGGGGAGTTCGACTCATTTGGGAAATGTGCACGGACTGTTCTTGAGTCAGGGTGGTTAAACTGGAGCTGGTATCACAGCATGTGCACATTGGTTCTGTTGGATCGGTTAATGAGAATTCAGGTAATCAGTGAATTTGCTGAGGCCAGCTTTTATATTGCTATTGTGCATTAGGGATATAGGGTTCATGTTTATGAAATAAACCCTATACGTTTAAAAAAAAGGTTCTTTGTTAGGAAAATCCATGGAGCTGTTCTATTGCACAAAAGGTTCTTTAGTGAAAAAGGTACTTTAGCTTATTAAAATGCAGGGATGCATGATATTATCAGAATCGGCTGATAAAGGCTTCAAGTGTAAACATCAGCATAGGCTGATTAGAAAAATAAAATGCTGATATGCCTTGCCGATAACACCTTTAGCTTCTGGTCTTTACAATTTTTTTAATTAAAAATGTATACATTGAGATTTATTAATTATTATGTAAAATTCTAATGGATTATGCAAACTTTAGAACAAGGAGATCTAAAAGATTTGTGGAATTTGTACAGATCTTTTCCTTTATAACATCTGTTAATGATAAATCTACAGAGACAGTGTTAAAGTTTCACCTGCATCTGTCTGAAAAACTAAAGAAAAACAAAAAGAAACGGTTGAGACTGGTTTTATTTTCAAAGCTATTCAATTAAAACCTCTAATTAAAAAAATAACGTTAATAATGTTTATTAGTTCTAACAAATAAGGCTTTGCTCAAAACTAACCCAATATAATTTCTGCACAGGGGAGACATGGTGTCAAAACAAAAGGAAATATATATCAGCCAAAATGATTTAAAAAATACCGGCATATTGGCAAAAATCTCATATCGTGCAACCCTAAAAATGCTCTTCACAGTAAGAAAAGTTTTTTTTTTTAGGTTTAAGTTTATTTTTTTTTTTTGTATTAATTCATTTTAATTTCTTATTTATTTATTTTGCCAAAAAAAGCTTTAAAGTGTATTTTCTGGATTTGGTATTTGGTATTTTGTATAAAAGGTGGCAGGTGATAAATAAATGAAGAACATACTGTAAGACGCAGTCAAAACTAACACTGTTCATTATATACTGAGGCTGTTAAGAAACAAGGGGTAAAACACAGACAGTAAGAGTTGTTGTGTTTTTTGTAGTGCCTGTGGCTTGTAGCTGCTTCATTAAAGTCGTGATGGTCTCAGAAGATCAGACGGAGGTTGGCAGCTCTTTCCACCAGAGATGAGCGGAGAGAGAGAAGGTTTTGGAAAGCAACGATGCATGAGCGTGACTGGCGGGAAGGATCATGCACTCGTAGGACAGTATTGAGCTCGGTGGGTGTCGTTCCAGTGGCAGCGTCAAAGCCTTAAATCTGATTCTGGCAGCTTCTGGGAGCCAGTGGAGTGAGATCAGGAGAAGTTTGACGTAGTCTTCCTCGGCTCATTGAAGACTGGAAGCACATTCAGGAGCGTATGCTGAGGAGGAGTCTTGAAAAGAGCTTGAATGGTACACTCAGCCAGATGATTAGTGATAGTTTCATCTCTAAGTGAATAGCATCAAACTGAATGAAAAGTCTGGCCTATGAATTATCCTGAAACAAAAACATCAAGATATTTAAAGCACAAGGGAAAAGCACTTAATACGCAGTTGGTATAATCTGAATCAGTAGTACTTGTACTGTAATTATGTAGATTGCATTATGTTGTCAAGGTAATGATTGTTTCAGGGTAAAAATATTCAGCATAAACATCTCGCTGATGCTGAGTGCTCATCAGGGGAGCAAACAATGTATTTGAATTTAACAGTAAAATATGCCCAAGTGTGCTAGCGTCTCTATAGTAAATCACTACCGCGGTTCAATTTAAATGCACAAACATACAAGGGGTCCATTAGCAACATGAACAGAGTGAGAATCTACAAATGTTTAGTGAAGAGTAGCTGAATGTGTTTAATTTCAGGATGTGTTCTGCATCTGTAGATTCAGTGATGCCCGCAGCGACTGCAAGTGTACTAAAACAGTGGGAGGCTTTTGAATGTGCAATAACAATGTGGGAAAGAGTGGCGTAATTTGTGCTTGTTTACCGGGTTTGGGGCATGACGGGTGCGTTTGCTAGGTGACAATTGACCTTGGGAACAGATGGCCAATCCAACTACAACTTTCTGACATTTTCTCTCTGTTTGTCTCTTTGCCTCTTCACATTCATACAGCAATTAGTACCAAAGGGAGACCGTGCTTTAGGGACACATTAGCATTTATAATGCATGAGCCTGGAGGAAGATCGCTCCATAGATCATTCTCCTTATTAGCACTTCATTTTTGATTGCCAGACCTCCAATGGCCAAGCAAAGCTTGAGGGTTAGGCAGACTTGGAGAGTGATATACGATAAAAAGATTACATTAAAAAGACATAGTGTGTCATAGTGTGTTTGTAAATAAGATTAGCAGTACATTTATTAAAACTTGAGACTAATAGATTTGTAATGTTTAGCATAAGAAATTGGCTGATGTGGTAATCTATTGGATTTGAATTGAGATGGCAAACAATGCAGAACTGCAACTCAAATTTGTAAAAACTAATTGAAACTGTTTGTAATAACCCAAAACAATTTTAGTATTTTGTTTAATTTAGGTTGATTGCTGTCAGTCCTCTGTGATGTGTGTCATGTGTTCCCGCCTCTTGTGTCCTTATATGGTTTGTTTCCTGTCCTGGTTTAGTGTGATTATTAGTTAAGTCTGTTCCAGCCGTGTTGGTCTCATTAACCTGTGTATTATAGTTCCTCCCTGTTCAGTTTCGTGTGGTCTGGTCTGGTCTACTCGTTACTCCCCGGTGTTCATGTCTGTGTCAGCCTTGCCTTGTCCTGCCCAGCCTTGTTTGTCTACATTAAAGACTAATAATTGAGTTTACTCCTCGTCTGCGTGTTCCTGTATCCTCCTTGTGTGTGCACCGCGACAATTGCATTTTGAGTATCTTTATATGATATTAACCTACCAAAATGACCATGTCCACAAAGTCAGAAAACACAAGGATTCATCTCAAATTCAAATCTCTTTAAAAATGTCCCCACTCCCAAAGTAAGCTGCATTTTAGCATCCTGGGATCAGAATTTACGAAGTATTCTTAAGAAAAAAACTGAACTGCAATTTCTTCTTATTTTACAAACTAAGAGAAAAGCTAAGATTATTTATTATTCCCAAAAATTCTTCGTAAGAATGTTCTTATTCAGCGCATACAGTATTAATGCACCATTTACATACAGGACACTTTCACCCTATAGAGAGAGAAAGGCTGCGCACCAATGAATGAGTACTTTTGAAGGCTCTGAAACCACAGTCCATTAAAACAGCACAGCCAAGCATCCTTCAAGCTGGCCGTGATGAAAATAGTGTGTGTGCTTATTAGTATTATTATGGTAATATGCAGGCATCGCAAAAAGACAAAGCTTAAAGTGTTTTCATTGAGTTTATCAATACATTTTCAGCTAGAACCACCATGTATTCAACCAGATAAATACATATTTCTTTCTTATTATGAAAAAAAAGATGTTCTAGAAAATCAAGAAGAACAAGCACTTAAGAACTTTCTTGGAATTTATCTTAAGAAATGATTTTTATTTCTTAAGAAGATTTTCGTGAATCCGGCCCCTGAATGGTCACCTGCACTGCAGGGTGTTTTATTGTATTGCAGCATCAGTTAGTTGCATAAAGCTAACTGTGAAGTGAAGAGAAAACCATTGAAAACAATCAAACATGTTCCCATCGCTTTACACGGCAAGGTCAACTGGCAACTCGAGAACAAGCTGAGAGCCATCAAACATGTTATACAGTCAACTGTTCAACAAGATTAAAAGCTTTAAAAAAGCCCTTCATGGATTTTGAGTCTCGGTGGTCGTTGTAACATCTTCATAGATGCACTGAACTATCTATCATTACTTCGATTTACTGAGACCTCATAAGTGGAAGCAGCATTGTGCTGTTATTTTCAAGCGTACAGTAAACATCTTTGCCCTTGATATGGTCAATCTTGTCAATCAGTTTCATTACGCTTGGCACAATTTGCTCATTTATTTTTGCATATATTTAATGTTTTTGTTTTAAACAGGAATGCTCTGCATAAATGAACCAAACCAATCACATTGCACATGCTTTGATTTGATGCAAACAGACAACATATACACACACATGAAGGTTTGCAATTGATTCTTTGCAATTCAACATATACTTCATTAATTTTCTGTACCGTTGTTTATGATTTGCGTACATACTTTGCAATGCTTCATGAAAGTGGACGGCTTGCTGCTTCGCTCGTTTGCTGTGATTAGTGTTTGCATCTGATTGGTGGATCTCTCTTCAGGTTGTCATTCTTCATTAGAAATCCACTGATTAACTTTGCGGTATAGTGAAGGAAATGTACTTATCTCATGAATATTAATTATGCAACATGACAGTCGGACTGTAATCGTAATTGATTTGCTAAAAAGCAGACATGGGCAAGCAGGCGCTACCTAGTAGGATTACCGCTTACTGAGTAAACCAATTAGAATGGTTGCAGCTTATTGTACCTGTAAATGTTTAAGATGAATACGCTTTTCTGTTTCTTTCTTTTCAAAGCCTCTGCTCACATATGGGCAAAAAGGCATAATTGCTTTTAAATCAGAATAATTCCTAACCCAATAGACCTGCGTGTCCCTCGCCGCGCTGCTTATATTGGAAACCCATTAGAATACAATGAGAGCAGCACAAAACCCCAGAGCATGTTTTATAATGCTCTTCAATTTGGTCTCACGGTTGGTTCAGGCGTTCGGTGGCTCGGGTAACTCATGTGCGGCCCAGGCAATATTTGCAGAGAGCACGCTGAGGCCTCTTGACAAGTCGAATGAGATTGGAAAAGTTTGAGAGAGAAAGATAGAGCCGCCCCGTGGTTCCTGAGCTGATTTTGTGGATAATGAAACACCTAAGCAGAAGGTCATACAGTCGTCAAACGCTCGGTCCCTCTGCATCCTAATAATTACATACTGGACCAGAAGTCTGAGACCTCCAAATAAGATGCTGCTTTGGTTTTTTTTTGCATATTATATTGTACAGAGTGATATTTGCTGTTTAAGACAATAGTAGACATTTTTGTTAATTTAACCCTTATTTAACCATGACAGAAGCCTCGGTCGGATCACAAATGTCCATTACAAGAGTGTCCTGGCCAAGCAAATTAACATACAAAACAATACTAATACTGATAATAATTAGTGAATCGTATTAAAACACACATCATTAATCAACAGGATGATAACCTCCTCCCAAAAAAAAAAAATTCTGTTGTTTTTTTACTTTTCTTTTCTTTTCCCTACTTTGTTACACTTGTCACTTATGGTTTTCCTGGCTTTACCCAGCCTTGTAAAAATTGCTTATAAAATTCTTGTTAAAAAAGATTGAATTCAATATTTGGTCATAATAAAGCGTAACGAGAGTTTTACAAGCAATTTTTAAAAGGTTGGTCATTTTTGACCCAAGAACACCAAATTAGGATTTTCAGCACAACTGAGATTGTATTTATTTATTTTTATTACATTTTTAAATTATTAGATGAAAATTGAGTTAAATTGTATCTATTACATTTTTACTAAGGCTTATAAGCCATTGTAAAAACGATTTGTTGTGTGAGTGGGTAGTTCCTCGTTGTTTATGGTGGCTAGTATTTTGGAGCTTGGACATGAGTATTTCTTGACAAATTAATTCATAACTTGTCTAAAAGAACAGCATTTGAACACATCCTGATCGTCTGAAGGGACTGCAGTGGTTCTGTTAGTTGAAATGCATTTGCTGCCTGTCTCTCAGTGTTATATCACGTTTCAGTGAAATGAGCATAATTAATGCAGACAGAACAAACGGCTATTATTTCAACACCAGTGGATCATTTCCTCCGAATGCAAGAACTGAGAGATAATTTACAGAAAAATATGCTCAATTACTCGCTCATTGCTTCCGTCTATGAAATGTGCATGCTCCATTTTGCTAATGTGTATGTGAACTTTGCTATTTTTGACGGTTTAAAGTGATATTTTATGCATCATATGCTTTAAAGTTAAAGGGTTGGTTCAGCCCAAAATTAACATTGTTATAAATTAGCTGCATTTTGCTATAAACTACTGTTATGGTGTTTCTCGGTCCTCTTTGGTTAGTGTTTATGTTGTATAGAAAAGAGTGTCATTAGATTCTGCTTAACATCTCCTCGGGAGAAATAAAGTCATATGACGATGGGTTTAGATGACAGCATTTTCATTTTCACCTGAACTATTCCTTTATCTACAACACATTATTCAATTCGAGATCTCTGCGTCACATGTGATTATAGCTGCGGTTGAAACAGAAAGACAGATAAAGGACAATGAGAAGAGACGACTCTTCCAAAATAGAAAATGTTCTTTAATATTTTCACTCTGATCTGAGATGGGTTGCTTCTCTTATCACGCGTGTATATTATCTTCTGCTCTCACCCTTCACCTGGAGCTTTAAACACCTCGCTCTGTCGCCTGTTACTGATCTAATTACAGCTTTACATCGAGATCTCTCATAACTGTGCTATTGATGTGCATCAGAACAGTGCTTTCTTGAGCACAATAACCATCAGAGGACAAACTCACAAGGACACTTTTATTTCTTCAGGACATGATGCATAACTCAATGTACTGAGCTGTCTATTTAAACAGCGTTTCAAAGGAATCATTGGCATAATCGGGCTGGTTTTATACAGTAGTCAACATTTGAAATGGATAAAATAGTTGATCAAAGTAGTCTAAAGACAAGAGCACATTTTGGTTTTAGGACAACTTTGATGAAAGGATTTGATCCACTTCAATTGTTGACTAGTATATTTAACTAAACTAAAGCCTTAGAAATGTTAAAAGTAAAAATATAAACTAAAATAAATATTAAATTAAGTGCTGAATATTATAAAAAAAATAGTTGGAACATTGCAAAATATTTATTTTCTTACGTATATGTTATGTACGTGTATTTTCTCAGATTTAAATATATGAAGTGCAAAATATATATTTTTAAATGCTTTTTAAAATATTTTCCAAAATATACAAAAAATTGCCAAAATATTGGTTGAAAATATTTATGTACATCTATTTTAAAAAATGTACGTTAACAAATATGCATGTATTTTTAGAGTTTTGCATATTTTGACATGTATTTAAAATAATATTGGTAAAAAAATATTAATATAAATCTATTATAAAAATATGTTTGCAAATATGTATATATGTTTAGCCTTTTTGTATATTTTGAAATATCAAAAATGTATTTATAAATATTTTTATTTTTTTCCTGCTGTATTAGGGCAGCTCAGGTTCTGGAATGGAGCCGAAGGCTTGAAATCCACCCTACACATGTAGTGTATGTAAATGCATAAAAAACTAGCTACACGAGGTCAGGTTCATGCGCTTTTGTGTTTAAAAATGTTACAATGCAATGCACAAATGCCATCTGCATTAGTTTTTTGTAGAGTATATTCCAGCCTATGAGTCTACATGCAAGCTCAAACCTTGAGCTATTAGAAATCTATATGAGTGTGAAAATAAAGTGTCTGTGTGCTTGCTTGTCTCTCTCTCTCTCTCTCTCTCACTCACTCACACACACACACACACACACACACACACACACACACAGCTCTTTTATCAAATTAAATTCAGCCAGTGAGTGGGAAGAAATGCACACATCTTCTCAAACCGGCTCTCCGCTCGGTCCAGACGTGCCACTCCGTCAAAGTAATTGCGGCATTCTGCTTTTCTGCTAATGAGGAGGTAAAATATGATCAGCCATTGGAAGCGGTTATTTGTGGCCTCTCTCTCTTTCTCTCTCTCAATCTACCTCCACACAACCGCTTGTAATTATTCCTCAGAGACACTCTCACCTGCGCCGGCTTTAATCCCACACAGGGGTAGCAGGGGAATTAAAGTTTAACTGCTATCTCTTCTCGTGTGTGTGTGTGTGTGTGTGTGTGTGTGTGTGTGTGTGTGTGTGTGTGTGTGTGTGTGTGAAGAACTGGGTCCATGCGATGAGAAAGTGTGTGTGTGTGCGTGGAGAGAATTCACCAAACTATTGTGGAAATATATGCTGTATTGCAACTCAAAAAACATGCAATTTAATTCAGCCAGGTACTAAGTATGCTGCTACAGTGCTGTGCTGTGTGTTTTTCAGGTCCACTTATTCTCTCCAGTGCATGCTCTTGTCTATGATCCCACACCTCTCCCTGTGGGATCATTTGTGTTGTTTACTGGCACCTCGTCTTGCAGTGTGTGTGATGTGTGTGTGTGTGTTATAGTCACTGTTGGTGTGTGGTCGTGTGAGTTTGTCTGTTTGTACTCTATTTGCACCATGTGTCATTGCTAATGCAGTGCAAACTGTATATGCTGTATTTCTTCAAAAAAATGCACTCTTTAGAACTTTTTTATTGCTTGCAACCTTTAAAACACACACACGTTCATGTTACTTTTTCAAGTTTTTGATGTTTACATTTCGTGGCATTTCTATGGTTCTACATGGTTTTACGTGTGCTAGTGTTAGTGTATTGAAAAAAAAAAAAAAAACTAAATTTATGTTTGTTTAGCAGAAATATTGCAGTTAATGCATCAATACCAAGTGATTATAGAGACTCTTACACTGTTAACTCTTAAAGAAAATTTTGTGATAAGTTTTGGGGGTCCCCACAGAACCTTTCACTAAACAGTTCTTAAAAGAACCATGTTTTTCTTAGTTTGAAGATGGGTCTTCCAGCATGTAGAACCTTTTATGCAATGGAACGTTTTCAAGGTGATGTTCTAAAAGATGTTTTTCAGCAGTGCTGTTAAAAATAAAGGTTCTTAATTATCATTAATGTTTCCACGTAGAATCTTTCATTCCACAAAAGCTTCTTTTGAAACCTATATTTTTGAATATCACAGAAGAACAATTTTGGGTTCCCCGGTGATCAGTTCTTAAAAGAACCGTTTCTTCTTGGTGTTACAGTTTTTTTTACAATAATTTTTGCACTAATAACAGAACCTTCGTGTCATTTTTTTAAACTCTAGACACATAATTCACAACTGAAGATCAAAATGCATTTTTCAAAACACTTAACATTTTTCCAAATGCTTGGATACAATACACACGAGCCAAAGATCTTTTGTTCATGGAACTAAAATCACCGGTTCAAAATAACACAACTTAACATCAAAGTATTAATATTTCATAATGCAGCTCACGCATTACATCTGAACTATACAGATGCTTGCAATAGAAAGGTTCCTTGCATGTTAAAGGTTCGTCATAGTATAATCAATGCCAACAAAGAACCTTTCATTTCAAGATTGCATCGAATGGGAACTTGGGGGATTCAATCCCATAAATAAATATGATTATCACTTCCAAAACTTATTTGTATGTGGCCCATATAGCTCCAGCAAATGTGTTTATCTTACTATTTCCTGGAGCCCAGTTTGGTATTTAATGTTCCCGCTGGGTGTTTTGTTACTTATTGTGATTGTCTAATTAATCACTGTTTGACTTCATGTTATCTCTGAACGCCAGAGAGTTTAATAAAATCCACTTTCAGGGGTTTGTGGGAGCAGATTATCATCACATGATGTACGATGCATGGGTTTCCTAGTAAAAAAGTATTCAGAAACTAAATTTGCATGCTTTCCGTTGCATTAGATAATAACATTTCAAAGCAACCGTTATTTAGTGTAAAAGAAAAGACACACTTTTGAAGAAAAGCATGAGGTTTGTATAGTTTGAATGGTAAAACGTTAGATCTGATGTTTAAATGAAGACAGAAAGTATAGTGGCACGTTGTAGTAGTGAAATGTTAATGTGTCTCATAGTCAATGTGAACGAATACACCTGAGGTTATTTTGTTAGGACACCTGAATAAAATCAGTTCAGATCAGTATAGTTGATATGAAAGCGCTGTTCTGATAAAAGTTTGTTGAGGGGAACTTTTTTCTCAGACATTTTGGAATGAAACCAAACGATCAGCTTGAGGCTTTAAAACGAGACGAAGGAAGCGTGTGCATTTCTCTGTTCCTTTAATGTGATATCAGGATGACTGCGTTCCCCAATGAGTCACCAGAATATTGAGATTCATATCTACAATTCTGAAGAGTTTCCTTGGCTTATGAAACCAACTAAAGAGGCTCATGAGAGTCAGACTTCCTCGTCATTGTCGTCTTTAACAAAAGTGCATCCCAGATTCGTATCATTTAACAGGATTTAATTGAATAATTATTTGGTAAATAAATATTTAATTATTTTAAAAATAAAGAAAGTAATTTTGTTTTTGTTTCTCAGGGAATTTAGGTGAAACATTTGAGGAATTTAAAACACAATGGAAAGCGTTATTATGGATTATTAATATTTTAGCCAGAAGCAATGGTTTGAAGTTAAAAACGCAATGCTGGATTTGTTTCATCTTTTGTCTTCTCCAGATGATAACTGATGGACTGGAGTGGTGTGGATTATTGTGATGTTTTTATCAGACTCTCATTCTGACGGCACCCATTCACTGCAGAGCATCCATTACTGAGACACTGATGCAGAGACACATTTCTCCAAATCTGATGAAGAAACAAACTCATCTACATCTTGGATGGCCTGAGGGAGAGCATTTTTGGCTGAACTATTGCTTTAAGTCTTATGAGTTATGAAACAGCAGTACAAAGTTCCTCAGCTTTGAGCCCTTCTGAAACCAATGGCACCTGGGCTCTGTTTCATAAAACAAGTCTACCAAACAAGCCAGGCTTATTTCAGTTAGTCTAACTTATTTTGAACCAAATCAGTTGACAATAAGTCAGACTAAGTCAAATAAACCTGGCTTATTTGGTGAACTTGTTTTATGACACAGGCCCCTGGTCTTGATGGTTATGTTGGTCTTGTACAGGCACACGTTGGATATTATTACATTTTAATAGTTTGGCAGCAGAGGTGACAAGCCTAAAGTAATATAAAACACTAACCCTCGGTTTCACAGACAAGGCTTAAGCCTAGTCCCAGACTAAAATGTAAGTCTGAGCTGTTTCAGCTGAAAAAAACTTACACTGATTGATCTTAATATATGTCAATGCCTTTATTTTGTCTCAAGATATACACCGGTAATGTTTTTTCTAAGGCACATTTATAAAAAATAATAAAATGTGCTAATTGAACTCTGGCCTAACCCTGGCTTAGTCTAAGCCCTGTCTGTGGAACCAGGCCAAAATATATACATTAAGTGCAAGTACTGTATATCTAGTCTTTTTACTGACATAAAGACACTAAATATATACAGTAACCAGCAGATGGTTGTAACGTCAGTAGCTTTTCAAGCAGGAATCATGTGTTGATATGTAAAACTCAAATATGGGTGTCACTTTATTATCTATTAATCACTTACAGCAGGGTTCTATTTATACACGAGGAGCGTATAATGATTGGTCCCAAGAGCTTCTTCTCATTAAAATTGGTCTCATAATTATTCACAGATGTAGTCACGTCGCCTGCAAGTTTGCATTGTTGGCAAAGTGTTCTTGTGCGCTTTTAATTAATGAAGTTTTTCCCAATCGTATGTCTTTTGATTTCTTTAATTTGCTTATAACTTTTTTTCCCATAATTTAAGAAAAATAAATTGCTGGAGATCCTAATTATGTGACTTATTCATCAGTGGAAGATTACAAAAATGTAACTAAATAAATCAGAGGAGGACACAAAATTATGTCTTTCTGTCCAGGAAATTAAAATGGAGTGGCTCATTTTTAATCATCATCTTGAAATATGAAAGCAGACAGCAGTGTCAAGTGGGTCCATTGAGCGGAAATAAAGCAAGCGCCGGCTCTTTAAATACTCACATTTGTAGGGAACAGGACATGCAGTACATCTGTCCTTGTCCACATATAGTGAGAGGCATTACTTGCATATGAATATGACGCTGTATCTGATGTTAAATGCATTATTGACCTCAAATCTGTTGCCATGAGATGCATTTTACCGCTTTGAATACATAATGTGCATTTAACGAGAACATGCAAATTATTTGGAGAAGCACATTTGACAAACGTCATCTGTTCTGATTTTGATAAATATTAGCATTTTTTTAAATGACATGAAAAACAGCACAGTAATGGGTAAATTTAAATCATATCGTATACACTATTTGTTATTGAAATATCATTAACGCAAACCTTCAAATGCTTCCATAGTTTGATATCGTTGCTAAGATCATATTTAATACTTAATGTGCACTGATGCCTGATGCTTCTACAGAGTCTTGGCTCGTTGAGTGTGTACATATTATATTGATAGTGTTTGTAAAATATGTAAAACCTAAATCATAAGCATCGTAATACAGTAATCTAAAAATCATACTGTACCGATTTCTAATTAAATCACCATAAATGATTGACAAATACTAACATGATGTATACACTTGGAAATTAATTCACGTAAAATGAGCTATAAGAACACGAATGGTAATATTTATTACAGCTTAATTGTGTTGTGTTCAGTCCATTTAAACATTAAAATTGAAGTTTTCTTAGTCCATTTGTGTTGGGACTAAATTATTAATATTTGCATTCACTGAAACTGCACGGGTAGATTTTTAGTTCCCAGCATGCATTGCATAGAACTGAATTGAAGAGTGTTATTTTATGCATTTTTGAGTAAAGGGAAATACCCGTTAGTGTGTATTGTTCATTATATTTAAAGTTATAAAGTTTATTATTATTATTAGTATTGTAGTTACATGAACATACAAAAAACTCAATTAAATTATAATAATAAAGAAAATGTATAAATGTATTTTACTCAAGTCCATTTGTGAAAAAAATTTTCATGCATTTGTAGTGTGCTTTACAAATGTAATTAAATTAAATGCAGAAAATTTAATTTCAATTGTGCAGTTTTTTTATTAGCATTTTGCATTTGACACAAAAAAAATCTGTTTAATTGTCATCATGTCAAAATGCAATAAATACATAAATAATACAAATAAATAAAATAATCTTGAAAATGAAGCGTAGTTTTAGCGCCATTAATTCAAATCTTTTTCTTTTGACTTTAGGGTGTATTATGAGCTGAACAGCTCGTCGGTTTTGGTGATATTCGCTCAGTCGTTCTGTATTCTCATTGCATAACGCTGTGCATTCATCAGTCCCCGATCCTGCCACTGCAGAGCCGCTCTGGAGTCTGATAGCACATGTGAGGGAGCCGCTGTGATGGAGTTCTGTGTAGTGTTTGTAGTAAGAGAGCCGCCTCGGGCCCGACAGGTCTCTTTCCTTCAGAGCTGCTGTCACTGAAGACGCTGGAGAATCACATACGAACCCTCGCTGTCCTGCACAGTTACGGATCACATGCACAGGCACTGCTGATAGTCAAAGAGCATTCAGAAGCAGCCCAACAGGGGAAGCACTAAAACTGACAAGTGCTCGCTCAGCCTCATGAATTCAAACCAGGACTCGTGTTAGTTTTATTCCAGGAGCGGTTTATATGAGCCGGCAAAACCCTGATGCAATTAGCCATGAAGTATAGCTGAAAGGTAAACACACCAAAAAGTGAAAATCTCAACGGATAGCAAGAAAAATTTGAGTTTGAGTCCTGCAATGCTGACTTTAGTGTTTGGCGGTTAAAAATTCAGTCTTTTTTAAAGCTATTTCTGTTCGAAGTGAATGGTTTTAGCCTGTTGCTAGGCAGTGTCTAGGATGTTGTGGTTGGTTGCCAAGGCTATAGTCGTTGTTGATGTGTTCTGAGTGTTTTTTATGCATCATCACCATATGGTTGCTAGGCTGTGGTGACAGGTTGCCAGGGTATTGTTATCCAGCTGTTATAGGTGGTTTTAAGCACATTACTGTATGGTTGGTGTGATGCTGGGTTTTTTGCATTAATATCTGGTTGCTAAGCTTGTTGCTGTGCAGTGTCTAGAAATGTTGTAGTTGGTTGCCAAAATTTTGCTATGGACCTTGGTAACAGAGAATAGAATAGATTTAGGTCAAAAGTAAACTGAAAGTAATCAAACAGTAGTTAGAATACATTACCTAATTTGTGTAATCCAATAGAATGCTACAAACTACAATTTCTATCATGTTATTTTAATCAGTAAAAAGACTACAATTTGTAAGTTGTATGTAATAGCTGTTGGTGTTTCTGGTGTATTGTGGGTGTATATAATGTCTGATATTCTCAGCCAATGTTTATTTATTTTTTACCAGGTCAAAATTGTTCACCATTATGACCTAGAACAGCAATAACACACCTCTTCAAATACAAATACAATTTAAGCTCAGATGAGCTTTATTTGTCACATACACAATTATACAGTTCTCTGCATTTAACCCATCCAAGTGGAGCAGTGGGCAGCTGACATTGAGTCGCCCGGGGAGCAGTTTGGGTTTCGGTGCCTTGCTCAAGGGTCTCACCTCAGTCGTGGACACTTCCTACCAGAGCCGGGATTCGAACCCACAACCTCGGGTTACCTCGGGTTTCAAGTCCAACACTCTATCCATTAGGCCACGACTGCCCTGTGTCTTCTCAACAAGACACACGATCTGAGGATTCATTCATGTCTGTAACACATCATATACGAGCAGTAATAATAATCCCACACTGCTTATTAAACTGCACTGAAACTAGCACAGGGTTAACAGAGGAAAGAAACAGCTGTCATCAGACCACACAAGCACTCGCCGATCGATATCACAACACGTCTTCTTCATTGCCTGACAGCAGGATTCTTCAGATAAAGCCACAGGTCAGATGTCCATATAGGATACTCGATGCTCACGCAGCAAGAAAAGTTCACAAGGCAGATGCATGACTGAAGAATCTGGACATTTCTCATAAAACTCCTGTGGAGAAATAAAAACAGGCACCGTAGACATGTAGACCAAAAAATGTGAAGCAGCTTTAATCGTATGATGAAAAATGCTCAAATTAAAACTGATTTGGATAATAATTGTGATTGTGATTAAACCTGAGCAGAGTTTGAGACATTGTTGAGATGTATTATGAAACTCTATTAGAGATGCGTGAGAGAAATATCTGAGAAGGAAGACTTTAGAAAAAATGTTCAGTTCAATCTTTTTTTTTTGACTGAACTACAATAAATATCAGCATCAAGGAAAAAACAATATTTAAAATATATTTTTATATCTTTTAAAAAAATATGTCTTTCACATATTGAGCAGTAAATATTATGAATTGTTTATTTTACGAATCACAACTTCTCATATTCCTTTCTTTTTTTCCCCCAGCTTCGTGATTTTCAATTTGTCAGACTCATCTGTCAGCTCAAGCTGTGATATGAATGAAAAGGTGGTTATTTTCCATCCCTGCAAACCTCGAATAGAACCTTTAATTATATTGCATGTCAAATTGCCCTTGACATCAGTGGCAAGTCATAATTTGTTAGTTTGACATTTGCAAATTTCCCTGGCAATTTACTGAGAAATTGTGTTTCTTGGTTAACTCATGAATAACTTATTGACCTTATTTCTCTGTCTTTGTTTTAATGCTATTTTATATTTGGCAGTAAATATTGGAGACATCATATTTGATGTGTTCTGTCATTATGATCTTCTCAGTAATAATTTACTGAATTACAAACCCTCAGTTGCACGGAGTGAATGGAAATGAAAAATCATGATTTCAAAGAACAAAAACACTTTTCTGACATGATGCATTTGATATTTAATACCAATGAGAAGTAATGTAGAACATGCTTAAAAAACACTGCTGAATATTTATAGATCTATAGTACGTCTGGGTGACGTGTATATACTCCTTCGCTGATGAAGTGTGTGTTTAGCAGGGTTATTACAGTTAACTAAAACTAGAACCATAATGAACATTTTTGTTTTCAGTAAAATAACTGAAAGTAAAATTGTATTCTTTAGTATAACTAGATGTCCTAAAATAACATTTTTATAAAAATTACAAATATATAGATATTTAAAAAATGAATTACATTATTAAATTAAAAACATAATTATTACCAACAAAATTAAATAAAAAAATGATTTAAAAAACAAAAAAACACAATTAAGATATTGATAAAATATGAAAATTAAAAATGATAAAGTATATTAATAAAAAATACTATATAGTATATACATATAACGTATAAAATACACACGCGCATGCACACTTTGAGCATTTCTTTTAAATGTGTTTGGTAGAAGAATAAAGAAAAAATATAGAATCAATGCTTCTTCTAGACTTACAGTAAATGTGCTTTGTTCTTTATATTGAGGTGTATTTTCATGAATCCACTGTGATATGAGTATGAAGACACTGAATAATTTTGAGGTGTGATTGTCATTTCTAGTCATATAGGTTTAGATAAAGCTCATAAATCTGCCCTTAAACTCCTGAATGATGGTCTAAAGTCGAGATGGCACATCTGACTGTATGTGCTTACAATGTCAACTAGATTATCAACGCTGAGACTTCATCTTTCCACAGTCTTTGATTTCCCAAAGCGCTTTAATTCTGTGAAATCATTTTGCTTGTGCTCACTTCTATTGTGCTTGCTGGGGTATTTTGGCTGGACACTGCACTTTGTCATTTTCCCTCGCTGTTTGAGGAAATGTGTAGAGAAGGAGGGATCAGAGCTGATATCTAGACACTAAGATATCAGAGACGGTAAGAAACCACCTACAGTAACCATACAGCAGTGCACTCAAAAGTTAATATCCTGCTGGCTGTCTTATGAAAGAATGGAAACGGCAAATACTGTGAGATTTTCCCACTAGGAGATAAACAAGGCGTCTTGTTCGCTTTCATCAATGCAGGCCTTCCTCTTGAAGCTCCGCTGCCGTGCATAAAAGAGCATCTCACAGCTCTGTCAGAAGATGTAGTATAATCCGCCAGTGAAATTAACGCTTGACACCCCCTCGGCTTCACCTGCCGCTCAACCGTTACTCCCAGCGGGTTATTCCGCTACCGCTAGAGAGATGTGTTACTCCAATGGGCACGTGGGATTATTAGTGATTAATGTTATAACAGCCTGCTGTCGTTCAGATACTGCTGCTCCTTCAGATGGTCAGATAATTAGATGAGGCTTTCACTGGGAATGAACCAGGAAAACGCCATTTGTGTAGCCTGCCTAAATATTTTTGAGAAAGACAATGACTGTTTTGCTAGTCAAACTTAAATTTGCATGTGTGCATGTTCTAAAACCTAGTTTGCTGCCTACCTAAATGCATGTTAGCAAACAACGAAAAAAAAAAAAATCTTAAAACTGCACATATACTTTCGTAATGTCCAAAAATATTAACATTTTGACAAGGGGTAAGTTTGAGATTATGAAAATTCTGCATATAGACTTGCTTTTTTCTAGCTTGAAGGTATACCCCAGGATTGATGTACTAAAAACCAGAGAGAGATATTACACATACTCTTATTAAGTGCAAGAAAAACCACAACAGCCTCCAGCAATGGACTCATAAGATAGAAAAACTTGAATCTATTTATAGAAATGAATATATGACTGCCCAACTCCAAAAATACAAAATACAATACAATACAAAGGTGGACACCTGCTACTATGTATCTGGACGCATTGAAAATGAACTGATCAGTGAGGAACCTTGATTTATTCCCTGTTGTATTATTTGACAATGTTTTATGTGTCTTCTTTCTATTCTTCTTATTTGTATTGTTTTTCTCTTTTTCTTTGAGTCACTGCTGCTGTCAAGGAATGTTTAGTTCATTGTTTGTAATTAGCTTTAATGTATAAAAATAAAGTTCATAAATAAATCAAATCTTAAAATTGGAAATGGTTTTTGCATGTAGAGTTTGTGATCAGTATTTCTGCCCAGCTAACAGAGAATGTTCTGGTTTTCTCAAAGTAATAAACAAACGTTCTTCCAGTAACTCTATTTATTAATATTCTCATTAGAACAAAATCCATGCATCGTTCATAGAACTTTTGTTTTGTTTGGAACATTGTCAAACATTTACAGACAACATTCAAAAGTAACAGTGCCATAATGTTTGCAAAATTATCAAATGAAAATGTTCCCTTTAGGTTTGCATAACCCGCATTTTTTATTATTTATTTATTTGTTATTGGACATTAAGAGAACATTCAGAATTTAATGGAAATGTTAGCCAAAGTATATTTAAAACATTTTTGGTAACTGGGTGTCTGTCTATTGTAATAAAAACTGATAATTTCATAGAAAACAAAGCAGAATTACATCACAACGTGGAAGCCAGAGACTTCATTAGTCGCTAGGTAAATAACTAGACGTATAACAAAGAGTAGTAAACTGTAAAACTATGTGCTGCAAATGGTTGCAACCAGTGTTGTGTTAAAAATAAGGTGCGCAGATGTTCTTGAGGATATCTCGTTTACTTGCTGGCAAGTGCATCAAACAACACCCTGGACATCTTCTTTGTTGGCACTGATCTTGAAAGCTTGACTGCCGGTCTGTGGGCATGTGGCCTTGGGTCGGGATCATGTTGAATGTGTGTATGTATGGCAGTATGTCCGTCGTGGAGAAACAGGTATGTAGTTATCACTCGCCCAGATGAGTTGGCAGTTATCTTTTCTCCTCCTGCGTGATGTGCTTCAGTGAGAAACAGCTGTTGCTTGTTACGTCACTTGATGATCATGTGCATTACCCGAAGAACACCCTGAACACAAGCAGCATCCCAGTTCACAAACTATACGCTCTAAACAGCGTGCATGATTACAGTCAGTGCTTCCAAGTGAATCTGCATCCCACAATGAAAATATTACGTTACTATAATATACAAGCCCTTTGTGCACTACACTATATGATCAACAGTGCCTTTGTGCAACAGAGGACGTGTCAGATTCTGATGGGTCTCTTTTTATCTTTGTGTTGTAGATACAAATTTAGGGTCAGTATTTATTTATTTGTTTGTTTACATTTTGACAAAATTAGGACTTTTGAGTTTGTTACAATTCAGACTTTTTTCTAGTAATTTTGAGGATGAAAGGTCAGAATTGGGAGTTAAAAAGTCACAATTAGCTTTTTTATTTGCATTTTAGTTTTTTATTTATGTGGTGTAAACAAGCTTGTCACAGTTATGACTTTAATATTTTAAGTTAAAATTTCACAGTTCAGACTGTTGCAACTTTTTTTCTCACAACTCTGATTATATATTATATATATATATATATATATTTTACATTCACACTTTTTTTCTCACAGTTTTAATGGTTTTGAAAATTGTATGGAAGCCCGTTTTCGCCACTGAATAAATAATACAAAAAATTATTGCGACTTCTCACAATTCTGACTTTTTTTTGCAATTGCATCTTGTACTTGCGTGATAAAACTCACAATTGTAAGGAAATCTTATTTTCTTTCCTCAGAATTGGACTTTATAACTTAAATTGTGAGTTTATATCTCAATTCTGAGAACAGAAGTCCGAATTGTGAGATTAAAAGTTGAAATGACCTTGTGTTATTTTTCATTCAGTGGTAGAAACGGGCTTCTATAGACGTGTGAGATGTTATCGCACAATTGTGATAAACTCAGAGTTGTGAGATTATAAAGAAAAAGACAATTGCACCTTTTTATTAAATTTTTCTCCCCTTGACGGAAACAAGCTTGTCATAATTCTGACTTCTTTCTTGCAATTGCGATCACAGTTTGGACTTTGCTTCTCAGATTTAGTGATTCAGAGTTTATATCTTTTTCAGACTTTTTCTCAGTTTTAAGGAAAGAGCGTCTGATCTGTGAAATGTTAACATGCAATTGTGAGATAAAATTACCTTTATTTTATTGTATTCCCGATAGAAACAAGCTTGTCACAATTCTGAGAAAAAGGCACAATCGCTTTGCAAAAGCCACAAAATAAGTCTCCCTTCAGCAACATTAATTGCATGAATTTGTGGAGATCTGCTAATAGAAGATGTGCGATTTATTGAAAATGTGACAAATGATTAATTTCACAGTTTCGTTCAGTGATGTTAGCAGAACAGAAGCTGCACTCTTCAACTTGAAACGTTTGGTAGATTCACAGACGCTGTTTTGAAGGCTTCTTTAACTCGGGACAGACAGAGAAGGATACGTGCTAATCACACTGAACGCCTGCCAATGCGTCGGCCCTTTATCATGCTCACAATAGGGCCACACTGACATTAAGCTCCATCACTGTCAGCGTATCAATGGGGAACACATCATCTATCACCAGCTCTCCTCTTCCCGTCGCCCTCTACAGCGATACCACAATCCCATCTTTTCCTCCGTTCAGCCAGAGAGGAAGAGCAAAAACGAGCCGGTTTTATCACGTAATATAAAAGATAAGAGACCGAGAGCCAGCTGAGAAAGGTCAGGCTGAGGCGGTTAAAGCAGCGGGATGAAGGTCACAGAGATGTTGGATGAGATCTGCTTCACTATAATGACATCTGAGCCGCTGAGTTTAATTGTGTCACTGCGATATCTGTCCACCTTTTGGATTTCGTCCCACTGGAGCGTCTGCCGAGGAAGTTTCAATCACTTCTACACTGTAAGAGAAGTTTTCACACGAAGATTAGGAGATCAGCTGCTGACCTTTGACCTCGTGCATGAGACTGATATTTACATACGGCGTTTAGTATCAGGTGCTTTTATCAAGAGCAACTTGAGCTTTGCATATTTGCGTTCATGCATTTAGCAGATGCTTTTATATAAAGTGACTTTCAATAGAGGAATGTAAGCCAGCAATATTGATGTCACAATGCCAGGGTCATTAGAAAGCTATGAAACGAGAGTCAAATATGCTATTCAGAAAGTCATCTGTATGAATATAAATGCTCAGAGGAGAACTACTATACACATAAAGCTTATAAATGCAATATCACTGTATTCTTATTAGATCTGTGCAAGGGTGATTTAATTCTCTGCCTTCTCCTAAAATAACAGACCGTTTTAGAAGCGGAAACTTGTTACTTAGTAAGTAAACAGTGTCTTTTTAGTCATTTTATTAGATTTTAAATCAAAGTATGCATGGTTTTAGCCCTCTGATGCCTCTGTCCTTTGCAGAGGTCTGATCTTTAAAAGCCCTTCTTTTGTAACATTGAAATACATAATGACCTTTGACCTTTACCTGTACTTTTATACTACTTATGTAATTGTGTGTTTTAATTATTAAAACACACATACAAGTGTGGGGTCAGCAAGATGTTTTTGAAAGAGGTCTCTCCTGCTCACCTGATCAAAAATACAGTAAAAACCTTAAAAACGGTAAAATATTATTACAACTTAAAAAGGCTGTTTTGTATGTGAATACATAATAAAATGTAATTTATTTCTGTGATCAAATCTGTATTTTCAGCATCATTACTCCAGTCTTCAGTGTCACATGATCTTCAGAAATCATAATAATATACTGATTTACTGCTCAAGAAACCATTTCTGATTATTATTAATGTTAAAAACAGTTGTGCTGCACAATATTTTTGTGGAAACGTGATACATTTTATTTTTCAGGATTCACAGATGAATGGAAATTTCTAAAGATCAGCATTTCTTTGAAATATAAATCTTTTGCAACATTATAAATGTATTTACTCTCACCTTTGATCACTTTAATGCATCCTTTCTGACTAATATAAGTATTAATGTATTTAAAACTGTTCTGACGCTCAACTCTTGACTGGTAGCGTGCACTGGATTTGGATGATGAAGGTGATGATGCAGCAAGTTCCTCCAGGAACAGTCCCTGTTTGTCGTATTGCACATGTGTAACTCTGAACGAATCCTCGGCTGTTTCTGGATTCTCTGTTTGTGTCATTTCTTCACACTGATCTACAGCTGCTGTCTCAGAGGTAAGTCATTTCTTCACACTGATCTACTGATTGTAAGTCATTTCTTCACACTGATCTACAGCTGCTGTCTCAGAGCTTCTCTCAGCTCCAGAGCTCATGTCCTCATGCACGTTATACAGCAGTTCTCTGTGGACTCATGAACTCTTCTCTCACACCGTCTGCTTTCACACAGGCTTATAATGCGGTCTCTGCCCTGGAGCTCGTCCCAATACTGTGACTGTGATAATGTGATCGTGCTCATCATTAGTGATCATGGTAACATATGTTTTAAATGCATTTCTTTCACTCTGATGAAAGTGTGCATGAGCTGTAAATGCATGATGTGTTAATGCATTCATAAAATGATAACATCAGTGTTCGATATATAAATAAATATATTGCTTTATTAGTAATCTATCAGTGTTATAGTTCAACGTAAGCAACCTAAAGTCAACTTTGATATTCAGTTGATGTCGCTTGGTATATGTGGCTCAGAATTTGAGGTCGAGATCTGTTTTATAATGCAAATGTAAAGCTTGGCTTGTATAAAGGTGGTTTTTGAAGTGGGTTTCTGTCTGCTTGTATGCTCTCCGTTTGCTATTCAAAGCTGTCAGAAATGGGTCCAGGACTTTGATTCTGTCCCACAGCGTTTCCAACAGCTTGACCAAATGTTCAATAATTTGTCTTTCGTCTAATTTGACCACTACAAACCGATTCACCTCATAAAACACCCCGTATGTGACCAGAAACTGCACTCGGCATCCTTCTTAAAGGGATATTACACACTAAAACAGACTTTCTGTCATCATGTCAATCCCAAACCTGTATGAAGACTGACTTTCATCCTTCTGTGGAATGCAAAAGAAGATTTAAAAAACAAATTAATAAGTCTGTCGTTGTGAAAAAAGAATCACACATTTAAAAAAAAGTGTTAAAAACTACATTTTAAGAAAATGATTGTTATTGGACGAAAATGATTGTTATTGGACTAATTTGTTTTGAATTCAGTGCATTACTTAAATTAATTATTTGTATAAGTTTACTAATTTCTGAGCTAAAAAGTTTTCTACATACATTTTTAATTAAAGTGTACTTCGCTGTATTACTGAAATATACTTTAAAAAGCTATGTTTTGTGCATTTATTGTCATGTTAAGTAAATTAAAAAATGTTTAATTATATATTTGTAACTTTAGTGCTTTTTTCTTGATCTCTTTATATGTAATTTTCATAATTACTTCAATTGTTTTTGTAAACATGGTTAAAGTGTACTGCCGGATGTGCTTCTATTAAAAGTAATTTATTTTACATTTCTATTAAAAGTTATGTTACATATTTAAATATATTTGAATGTACATGTTTTTAATGACGTTGCAAATTTAGTACATTTAAAATATAGTAACTTTAAAGGTCAAATCAAATAGCACTACAATAAAAAATGCAATCAAATACTTTACAAATATTAAATATTTTAAGTACATTACTAGTGTATATTCAGTGCATTAATTAATTTAATGTGTGTGTCCTTTTAGAAGAAAGACACTCATGCAGGTTTGGAACAACATAAGTAAAGAGTAAAGTAAACTATCCCTTTAACCACCCAGCTCACTTTTTAAAGTTAGACATAAAACTCTCCTTTTGTAAACGCATCCTAAACCGTGAAAAACTCCCCAGCGAGCCTGAGAACTGACGGAGAGCCGCTGTGGCTTTATGGGAGCTCTGATGAGGTGCTATTAGCTTCAGGTGCCTCATCACAGTCTGTAAGAGGGACTCAGTATCTCGCTGGAGGGGTAATAGCTGGGTAACGGGTCATGATGACACCTCTCAGCATCACACTGATCGCCGTCTCCAGACACAGACACCTGTTCTCTCGCCACACAGGTGCACTGCGCTGAAGTTTGACGCTCGATATTGCTCCGAGCTTCTTTCAGAACTCTGGAGGTTTCAGAGAAGTCAATAAATAATTTAAATTACTAAAAAAAAGTGCCAGTAAATGTTACAGAGGATTTCTATTTCAAATAAATGCTGTTCTTTTGAGCTTTCTATTAATCTGAAATAAAACATATCACGGTTTCCACAAACATTTTTTGCAGCACAACTGTTTTCAACATTGATAATAATCAGAAATGTTTCTTGAGCAGCAAATCAGCATATTATTATGATTTCTGAAGATCATGTGACACTGAAGACTGGAGTAATGATGCTGAAAATACAGCTTTGATCACAGAAATAAATTATATTTTAACAGATATTTACATAGAAAACAGCTATTTTAAATTGTAATAATATTTCACAATATTACAGTTTTTACTGTATTTGTGATCAAATAATTGCAGCCACGGTGAGCAGAAAAGACTACTTTCAAATCAGATCTTATTTTTTGAATGACTTTTATAAATAAATAAAGACAGTTTTATTTAATTATAGTTGTCTTTGTCAGTGTCATATTATGTGCAGATGTGTGCACATAACGTGCATATAATATAATAAATGCTTATATAATAAGTATGCAAAATATGTAATTTGTCAATATTGTATTAATTGTTCTGGTAGAAAGACTGAAATAGAGTTTTTTTTATATTTTTTAAGTTATCTGATTTGATATCATTTTCACAAACAACCACTTCAGACATCTGTACATAAGACTTTTACATACGATAAGATTAGGGCAAGTTTCAGTGTTTTAACTTGCTTACTTGCACCTATTTTCTTGCTGCTAATTTCAATATTGAATATATAATTAATTGTTACTTGGCATTTCATTGTGTAATTCACAAGCAATTTCTGAGTGATAATTGTTTCTTCACCTTTTTTTCAGTGTTGTATTCATATTATATTGACTTTAAACATTGTAGCAGGCATGTTCAGGGATAAATCAATCATTCTGTGATTTAATTTGCTGTTTGAAAGCACTCCTCGAGTAAACAGGTGATGATTCACAGAAACCGAGCCGCTGAAGAAACCTGACTGTTTGTTTTCCTCATTATAAAGCATGCAATTAGTGATTAAATGAAACTGATTATCAAAGTCTGTATATTCAAACATTAATCTGAGCTGCTCCACTTCTATATTCTTCGTATTCTTACTGTATTACCAATGAGCCTGTATCTGCTTCTTTTCTGTTTAGCAGCATCTGATCCTGTGATGAAACAAACCGATTTTTCCAGAGATATGAAAAAGCAACATCAGCTTCTCTTTTACTGCACTAACAGACCTGATATACATCTGTAAAACTCAAAACACGTGTTTGTATTGAATATGATGCACGGCAATGAAAAGAAAGAATGCATTATACATGCAATTCTTCTTCTTTTTAAATGAATCGGTTGTATATTAATAACTAGCAGTTCTCATGCCCGGCTGATGGACATATTCCGTAACAGTCCCACTGTTATGTTTTGTCTGCATTATTGTGAGCAGATGGAGACAGACTCAGATTCGATTGGATAGCAGCCTATAATTGATGGACCAGCATCTGCTGTACTTCAGGATTCATCTGCCAATAGTCATTGCATTGAAGGAGAATATCCCCACCGTTCATTTAGTGCAGGAGAATGATGAACACATCATGTCCTCTGTCAGCTATTGAGAACGGGTTTGCAGTACTTCATGTTTGGTCCTGTGAGGATCCTTGTGTCTGTCACCTCCAGTTGTCCTGCATAACTCCTGTTTCTCAAACCACAACAATAAAGATGTTTCTAGAGCTTGAATGGATTGACACGCACACAGGGCATGTGTACTGACGAAACGTGCTACCTATCAGATTGTGCTACCAATAATATACTTGCATAGTTTTAAGGGTAAGGGTATGTGTGGACGGGTAGGTTTAGAGTAGGGGTAGGTATGAACATTAAAAAAGCCTCAAACATGAATAAGATGCTGATAGCACAATCTGATAGGTATTTTTCGCTATCGATGTGTGCTACCTATCTTTTTTAATGGGAGGTAGCACAATCTGAGAAGACAGCATAAATCATCAGAACACCGGCGTTTAGTAACCATAAAATCCCTTATATGCCAGTCCAAAATACTAGCCTAATTGTTATTGGATATTGTTGAATTGTCCCTCACCTGCACGTAAAGCAGTTAATGTTGCCGTTTCAAAGCGGGTCCCGTCTTCTGGATGCTTGCGTAACGAGTATCCTTCAGGTGCTGAAGTAAAAGACTAAACAGGCACGCAAGGAAGCACTTGTTATTGGATATTGTTGATCCTAATTGTCCCTCAGGTGTGAGTTGTTGTCGTCGTTTATTGGGTGTAAAGCAATGTATTCAATATTAAATGTTGCCGTTTCAAAGCGGGTCCCGTCTTCTGGATGCTTGCGTTTCTACTGACGAGTATCCAGTTTATAACAAGTTTAAAAGAGCGTAAAAGATCTGTAACAGGCACGCAAGGAAGCATACAGGAAATTACATCACATCAGGAGCTGACTAGCAAAATAGCTACAAAAGAAAAACAAAGAACTTCATATTCAAATTCAAAAATCAAACACATTTTTTATGCTTCAAAAAAGTAACAAGCTACCTAAAAGAGCGTGAATCTGTGCATACAGGAAATTACATCACACTTCTAAACTGTGACTGCAAAATAAGGTACAAAGAAAAACAAAGAACTTCATATTCAAATTAAAATCAAACACATTTTTTTATGCTTCAAAAAAGTAGGCTAAAATCATATTCATTATTATTAATAATATGACAATATCATATTTTACCTTGGTTAAATTGGAGAGAGAAATCCTGCCCATGCTAGGAAAGAAAAAAATATAAAAGCACTGATGTTCATTTAAGAGGCAAAAATCATATTCATTATTATTAATAAACTGTGACAATATCTGGAAAAATTACCTTGGCACAATAATTAATTTTATCACGGCTATAATAACAAACAAATCCTCAACAAGCAAAAAAACAGATTAGCTTAGATAAAGATTGATTAATATTACACATTTAAGAGGTATTTACTGGAACAAAAGAATAAATTTGGAAAAATTACTGGACACAGTTTTTATGTTTTTGAAAGAAGTGTCAATAATAATAATTTTATCACGGCTATAATAACAAACAAATCAACAAGCAAAAAAACTATATATTTATTGATAAAAAATACAGAAAAAAACATTGTGAAATAAAGAAAAGTAAATAATTACAATAATAAAATACACACAGCATTTATTAAAATATCAATCTTCAAAAGTAACAATACCGACACATTGGAGTTTGCTACAGTTTTTATGTTTTGAAAGTCAGTATTTCTTAAATATGAACTAATTAAGCTATATATTTATTTGATCACAAGTACAGAAAAACAACGTGTTAAAATGATTGCTGAAAATAGAAAAGTAAATAATTACAGAAATAGATATTTAAAGTATAACAGTAAAAATAAAACACCTTTATTTAAATCTTTTGTTTCACAATATTAAGTTCTTTCTGTATTTCTGAGTTTGCAAATAAATGCAGTGGGTCATGATTTCTTAAATAAAGAACACTTTTATTCACAAGACTTCTTTCAAAAACATTAAACGTGTTTAAAATGACTGAAAATGACTCACAGAAATAGATATTTAAACGTTTGGCATGGTAAAAAAAAACACCTTTATTTAACTCAGTAAAAAATACACAATATTATAGTTCTTTCATTGTATAAATAAAAAGATTAGGAATCTGATCAGTTGTTTCAAGTGCTGTTTATGGGGGTCCCCTTGATGATCATGTGATCTTTCAAAAACATTAAACATGCACGCACAGATACACAAAGCTTATATCTTTACTCGTGACGCAGACTCCACTCATAACCATTCATGTTCTTTATCCAACGTTAAAAACTGAAACATTGTATAAATAAAAAGATCTGTTGGAGCTCACAGTTGTTCACCGTGCAGCTGCTGTTTCTTCTACTACATTGGGGAACCTGTATGTTTGCCCTGCACGCACAGATACACAAAGTCTTAATCTTATATCTTTACTCGTGACGCAGACTATTAACCTAAATACGTTGATGTTCTTTCCAATGCTTTGTGTTTCCAACGTTAAAAATTGCAGTGTTCTGCCCTGTTGGAGCTCATGCTCAGACTTTGAAGCTGCGTAAAGAGTTTCTTCTACTACAGGAACCTGTATTAGTCTTAATCTGTACTATTAGTTATTCTAAATACGTTGATGCGTTCCAATGCTTTGTGTTTAGATTGCAGTGTTCTGCCCTTAAAGTGACAGCGCTTTGAATCTTTAAATTTAATCTCGAAAAAACTGTTGTTTCTTTAATGTTAATCCAAGAAAATGAAAGAAACAATCACTTAAGTGTAATCAGTTGAGAAAGAAATTGAATGTGGATTATGACTATTTTGGACTTTGTAGTTTTAACAAGTGAAGCGCCTAATCCAATCTCTGCTGTTCAAACCAAAGTTTCTTTCAGACACCAGTTAATCCTAATGTTTGATATGAAAGAAATTGTAAGTGACTGCTCTTGCAGGACTATAGTTCATTTATGTAAGTGAGGATAGCAAAATAAAGTGAATCACAGTCAAACCAAAGATATTCAGACACCAGAACTAATGTTTGATATTCATACAGTGAATACCAGTATAATTTATAAAAAAGAATTGGGACTAAAAAGTATTCATTTATGTACTTTGACCTGAGGACTGTGTTTTTTCAAAATAAATTGCTAATGTGACCTTTATACATACTACAAAATTAAGAATTTCTTGGTATTGGTCAACAAAGTATTGATAGTTGTTCAGAACTTTGATTGTCACTGTGTTTTCTTATTGCTAAGTTGACCTTTTACACCATATTGTAATTAATTCATTACATACCTTTCTTAAGAATTTCTGGTATCCGACATTACAAAGTATTGATAGTTGTGTAAATATTTGTTCTGACACAGTTTAACTGAGTTCGTGTCATATTTTATTATCATTTTCTAAATTTTAGTTAATTAATTCATAAACTGTGATATAATGTGAGAAACCTTTCTGCTGAAGGTGTTTGGTTTGACTTATAATACAAGATGAATTTTGGTGACACAGTTTAACTCTGATGCAGTGCATATTTTATTATCATTTAAATTCAGTTTCTGCAAAAAACTGTGATATAATGTGAGAAATGCTGAAGGTGTTTGGTTTGACACCTACTAACTTGAAAAAACTTAAACATGTTTATGGTGAGGTAACTATGCAGTGCTATTTCACATTTAATTATTCAGTTTCTGTACGAACATACAAATTAAACAATTTCCAAACTTGAAAAAACTTAAACATTGCTTGTAAATAGCTTAAAAAAATAATTTAGAATAAAATACCCAAAAATTATCTGTAGAACGATATTAACTTTTGAAAATTTCAAAAATTTCAGCCTGCTTGCTGTAATTAAATATTAAATTATATTTACATTTAAAATTAAATGTAATTGATTAATTTAGAATAAAATAACCATCTGTGATATTAACTTTTGAAAGACAAAAATTTCAGCTGTAATTAAATATTAAATTATATTTACATTTAAAATTAAATATAATTGAATGTGCTCAAAATGTCATAACCAATTTGATCATTCATTTGACTTGAAAGTAAACGTTAAAGTCAAAATGACCGTGCTAAAAATACCATTATTGGGTGTAATGTAATAAACGTTAGTGGCAATGCTAAAAATACCATTATTGGGTGTAATGTAATGTTTACGCAGTTAAAAAACACATTATTTACCATTATGTATTATTATTATTATTATTAATATTATTATTATTAATTATGCTATTGTTGCTCCTCTATGCTCCGCCTCGATTTTTACAAAGCTCATCGTTCTGAGAAGCGAGGTGTGCTCTGATTGGCCAGCGATCCAGTGCGTTGTGATTGGCCGAATAACTCAAGCACGGAAATGTTCTTTTTAGCAACGTCACATGATCTCTTTAACCTTTAGAAGATATATCTCTTTTGGTTTGAGCCTTTACGGATCTGATCTATGCACAAACAGCTTGCGACACTCCAAAGACGAAGGAACACCTGAAATAGCATCATATGACCCTTTAAATTAAATATTTCTGTGGAGCTTTTTTTCAGTGCAAAAGAACATGGAAATTGGTCTTTAGAAACTCTCCTTTTGTATTTCCCTGCAAGAAAGCAAGTCTGGAACATCACGAGAATGACAGGAGTTTCATTTTTTATTAAGTCATTTCCATTCATTAATTTAACATTCTGGTTTCAGTATTTGTTGTATCTCACTTTTAGGTCCATTTCTATTATGAGTCTGGAGTTTTAGCTGGACATTTAATACAGTATCCTTTAGAGTTTATAATCAGCTTGCAAGCATCTTTTCAAGGTGTTTTATAAAATAACTTTTATTATTATTAATATTACTGCTATGTAAGTGAAGTTATACTTTATATTAATATGCATTAGGAAATTAAAATGCAAGCTTGCTGTCTTACAAACACTGCTTTAGAAAATGCACATCTCTTACATAAATTACAGGTGCACGTCAATATTTTCATTAATATGTTTTCTTAGGCAGATTTCTGTGTTTTTCTCATCGCACCTGAAATGATCCCGGCGATTGAAACGCTGTTGTGTGCAGCAGAATAATTTAATAGCAGCTGCGTGCTTGTTTTTCTGTTATTACTGTCATTTCCACGCTGCTACAATATTCTGTTATTGCATTCAATAAAAGCATTTCAGCAAGAGCACAAGGTGATGTCCATATACATAATCATAGCCATAAAGACGCCATTATTAATATGCAATGACACTAATTTCAGCTGCTGTGACTGGGAGGAGATGATTTGTAACTCATAATTTGAATGTGACCTACTGAGTCATGTTTTGATTTATTTCTTTGATATTTAGTTTCATTCTGCATGCGCTGCACAGAGGGCTGAACTGTGCTTAATTATTTTGTCATCTCTCACCTTACCAAACAAATTACACTCGTATTCACGGCATACGAAATGAAGATGCCGTGTCATTTGGGTGGAATAATGAGGAAGGTCTGAGATATGAGTTTTGAATAAAAAAATCCACGACAGATTTTTAACCAAATAGCCTGTTGGGGCAAGTTGTCACATGTTTTTATGCAGCCGATTGTTTATTTAAATTGGTGAAAACCATGATTTGATATTTTTGTGCGTTAAGACAAAAAGCAAACATATAATGTGTCCTGTTGAATTTTTTTCACCACACCTCGATTTACAGTAAAAAAGAAAAAAAAAGATATGAGCAATAGTTCATATACCAAACAATCTTAATACAAATATAATAATTTCGTATGATCACCTTTTCTTTACATAGTTTAATAAGTGCAGGTCAGAATAAGTATATCATTTGAAACATACTTGTTGTTTGTTTAATTTTTACATAAATATATCTGTTACACTGAATGACGATGGAACATTATTTCACCCATAGTTTGACTTTTTAGTTAAAATATCCACTTAAACCAAAATTAAAACAAAACAATTTTAACCAAAGTATGTTATACTTTTCATGAAGACCCTAAAGAATGATATCAACTTGTGTAAAATGGACATCCGATGACCCTTTAAATTGAAAACAGTTGGTTTCCAGTTATTTACCCCATATACTGAGACAACATGCCCCACATGCAGCATGTTAAATGAACATGTATGTTCACATGATGCTTGTTAAGTGATAACGTTGGAAAAGAGAACGAACCCACCCTGATTAAACACTTAGACGATAACAGTTTCCTGCAGTGTGACTGTTTTAACTCCATGATCCGGTTTTATTCTAGAAGCGGTTGTTTATCTGTCACAGGGTGCATTTTCACTTCAGTAAACCTGTTGTTTCTAATGATAGCTCTGGACCCAGAATCCCTAGTGTGTGTTTGGTCTCCAAACAAGACTGACGTGTGTTTGAAGCAGATCGAACGTCATGTACGTGCAAGCTAGAGCACAGGTTCATCAGATCAGACCCAGAGCAAAGGAGAACAGATGTTTTCAGGGTAATTCGAGACTGGGGAATCGGTTGAGAGGGTTGAGCTGGTTTGGTTGGTTAGTGGGGGAAACACTGGGGGTTAAAAAAGAGGAGTTGTGTTAGAAATTTGGAAATAGTCCATACTTCAGTTGTATACATTTTTGTTTTACAGTGTATTGTCTGAAACTTTTAAAATATATGAACAGTATGTTTTCCATTACTTTAACTTATCAAAATAATTTAACCATGTTTAACTTCAGATTTCAATTTCAATGCATATTACTCTAGATTATAATGCATGCACGTCTTTTCTCTCAAAATGATTTTTTTCTCCATTTCAGCAGCACTTGCATCAGACTTCACAGTTTATTCCTATCTATATTCTGAAGGGTTTGTTCATATGTCATTCTCCTGATTTTATTTTTGCACTTTATCTATTTACAGTACGTCTGCAGATTTCAACTTTAATACATATCATTTAAAGGCTACTTTTCAAAACAAGTTTTATCTCCACTTCAATATCATTTACATACACCAAATTGTACAGGTTTATTCCTATCTATAATCTATAAGGAAGGTTTGTTCATATCATTCACCTGGTTTTATTTTTGCACTTTATCCATTCACATCTGTAGATTTCATTTACAATGCATACATGTAAAAGGTTTTGTTCTCCATTTCAGTAACTCTTACATCTACCAACTTTACAGTTTTATTCCTGTCTCTATTCTGAAGAGTGGATTTGTTCATCATTCGCTTGACTGTAGTATTGCACTTTATCTGTCTGGGTCTGTAGTTTTCAGTTGCAATACATATAAATAAAGTTGTATTTTTTTGTTTCAAAATGAGTTTGTTTCTCCACTTTGGCAGTACTTGCATACATCATAACCTAGAGTTTTAATCATATCTATAATCTATTCAGGGGCCATAGAAAGTGTACTGACTCAGTGCATCTCAGTGTGGTATAGTAACTCATTAAATCAGGACTGCAAAGCTCTACAGAGAGTCGTGCGCCTGGCTGAGCGCATCTCAGGGTCTGCTCTCCCCTCTCTGCAGGACATCTACCTCAAACGCTGCAAAAGCAGAGCTGCTAAAATCATCAAGGACTCAAATCACCCCGGTAACCATCTTTTCTGTTTACTGCCATCTGGCAATTATTAAATTATATTATTATGTATTAAGTCTACAGCATACTGTCCTGCACATTTTATTTTATTGCACACTTTATTCTTTTTTATTTTTTATTCTTAATTGTTTCATACCTATATTTATGTATATTCTCTTGTGTTTGTGTTACATATAATTGCACTGTCCATGGAGCAGACCTGACTTACATTTCACTGCTGGATATATTCTGTATAATTGTGTATGTGTCTTATAAAATCTTGAATATCATTCACTTTCTTTTATGCAACAGTTTATGAAAAAAAAATCAGGCTGTTGATGTTGTTTTTTGATTTATGGAGTGATACAAAAATTAAATCCAAGTTATAGAAGATTCAACTAGACAGGATTTAAAAAAAAGTGTCGAAATGACTTGTACACCTCAGTAAAACCTTTCAGAATATATATATATAGGAATAAGACTGTTTGGTTTGGTGTAAGATGTGCTACTGAAGTGGAGAAACAAACTCATTTTGAGAAAACAGACATATAGAAATGGAAATCTACAGATGCAAATAGATAAAGTGCCATAAAATAAACACTGTGTGTATTTTGGATGTTTTCTTTCCACTAGTCTGTTATGGAAACCAAATACTGCAAAATCTCAAAATTGACCAGTGCATGAAAAAACAAAGCACGCCTGTAGTGTCTTGCCTTGAAATGACTTCATTGTAAGTGTTGAGACAAGAGCCAATAACACCACACAAGTGGATGTATTAAAAACAAACACGTCTCACTACACCTCTGAGACTACAAATCTCAACAGTAGAATCTTACATCAAAACATCCAACTTTACAACTGAATTAAAAATATTACAATGAAAATTTCGTAAAAGGCATGTCATGCCATGGTGCATTGTAGTTTTGGTGGAATAATAAATTCTATTTAACACAAAATGTGAAGCCTAGTTTTAGGAGTTCTAGCTGCAGTGCAGATAAAATGTGTCTCGTACCTGGCAGAAATCACTGTAATAGGTGGGCTGAGAAATCACACCTGTCCCTGTGACAGAGCTAGACAAACAGCACACGAGTCGGGATGAGATTTTAAGTTGAAGCAAAGCAGTGTAAAGTAGATGCAGTAAATGAGATTTGACAGTTTCAGCAGAGGAGGAAGCTTTCAGTAAACAGCTAATTATTATTTCCTCACACTTCCAAAACTAGTTTATATGACACGTGAATGAGTAAACGAAGACCAAATATTCATACGTCTTAGCAAACTACACAACATGTTGCATTGTGGGAATGTTTTCCTGTCAATAGAGTATGAGGGCATGACAAAATCTCTTTTTTTGTGAACAATATTTTTTTATGGAAATCAAAATCAAAAATCCCCTGCCACCAACTCGCCAGGCGGACACACACCATACATGAATTCAAAATCAATTATAGAGTCTGATGATAGATAGATAGATAGATAGATAGATAGATAGATAGATAGATAGATAGATAGATAGATAGATAGATAGATAGATAGATAGATAGATAGATAGATAGATACGAGATATAGCGAGATAAATCTTAATGGTCTATTTATTTGTTTGTTTAACTGAATAGTATGTTTTTAGAGGTGAAATGAGACACGGACATGTTCTTGACAGATCGCAGTGATTCACACACACACGCGCACGCACACGCACGCGCACGCACACGCACACGCACACGCACACACACACACACACACGCACGCACCACACACGCACGCACGCACACACACACACACACACACACACACACACACACACACACACACACAGAGAGAGAGAGAGAGAGAGCACTGTTCTGCGGTGAGGGGCTACTGGGACCGAGAGCGCGCGCGCTGTATTCGCTACTTTCATTCGGCTCATTGAGGTTTCAACTCGCGACACAAGCGGCTGTCCGTCACTCTCTCCAGCTGAAAATGATCCTAAAATTCACCTGCCTGCTGGGATTGCTGCTCTGCGGCTGTCAAGGTAAACAGATCAACATTCACACGTTTGAGTGAGCGGTCAAACAGCGGGCATAAGTTGAGCAGCTCGGCTCTGTAACGTTATGTCCTCGGTCTGACTGAGGGGGGAATGTGTTTTTTTTGGGTGCTATATGGATGGACACTGGATTAAAGACAACAGTTGTGCTGCTATTTCAGCGAGAAGAGCCTATGAAGAGAATACATGCGTGTCATGATGTTTATAATATTAATGCGATAATGTATGATTGACACTTGATGTGTGTGCAGTTAAACATTCATCTTCTGAGGAAAACATCAATGTTTTCAGGGTTTACCTGATCGGATGTTATGAAATATGATTTATTTTGTTAACACAGCGATCAATGTATTCTAATAATTCGTCTGTCTTTAGTTTTATGAGGTAACGTTAATCAGTGCGTTATTATGTCCCTTCATACTTTCACCATTATTTCGTTCCCGCGTTAGTTTATTTGAAACGTGCATGTCGTTTTTCTCTTAATTTGATTGATTTGTGTTGGTCCGGCTTGTTCTCCGTTTTTATCAGTATCTTGTAACTTGATGTATTTCTTCATAAGAGTGTGCGCTGTAATGTTTTATAACGGTCGTAAAGTCCGCTTATTAAACCCTGGCACGCGCGCGTTTGGAGGTGACACTTCATCGCGTTTATTTACAACGCGACTGATTTATTTAAAACGCGGTTTGTTGGTTTCTGTGGACAGTGTGCATCAGATAAATTGTGACTGAGAGTTTCAACGCGTTTCGATGGAGCAGCTCCTCTTATAACGAACGAAGGTGATCGGAACGCCCCCCCCCCCCTTATTAAAATAATCCGTTTACTTCTCGCGCGTTCGTACAACCGCGTGTTCATTATAACGCTCGCGTTCTAGATTGGTATCTTTGGCAGAACGACAGGTGGAGGTAGAGCGCTGCTCAGTCTTCAGTGTATAAGCATCTCTGTTCACCAGCATCCAGATCTCACTATGGGGACATCTTTGGGAAAAAGCATTGGGACTTGGGGTTACTGCCTGTCTTATTCTGTTTAGTTCTAGTTATTAGGAAGGGTGACACATTAGCTGTTTTTCTGAATGGAGAGTTATACCAGCCTTTGTTCTGTTTTAAGTGCGTGAAATAGCTTGCATTGTCTGTGAAATTAAACCACTCTTGTTTAGGCCCCTAAAGCAGTTTATATAATAGATTTTTTTGTAATGCTGGAAATCTCATCTATTGGATGTGTTCAACTCACATGCAACTATTAAGATGTAAATTTGAAATGAACATTTCATTCTAGTGTGCAGTGCCAAAGCACATTTTTTGGACCGTTTCTCAAAATATAATCAGTGCTACGTGTTTATTGTCAGCAGCCGATCTGACATGATATTGTTCTTCACAGTGGATGATGATAAGGAAAATTGTGAAACATGCCCATCTTTGGCTGGTGGCGAGTGCTAATTTCCCACCCTGATTATATACTTACCATGCCATCAAAATCATACTGATCATTTCAGAAATGCATTGTGTAGCTGTATGATTTATTTGGATTGGCGTTATGGATTTTAATGGTTGACCAGCTGTTTCAGTGATAATATCCATGTTAAATACTAGGTTGATTTAAGTAGTCAATTAATTCCATTACACACATTGGCTGCGTCCAGAACAGATGCCAGCTGCCTAGACAGTCATTGGCTCAGTACATGACATTTCTGCATGACATGCATCTCTTTAAGTCAGTGTTTTTTCAACCTTCCTGAGATCTTTGTAATGCTCTCCATTGTTCAAAATAACAGCCTACTTGAAGGCATCAGGACTCATTTGGCACATCTGGGGCTGAGAATGCCAACATTTTTGCATTTAATATCAGTTTACGTGTTGTATATTTAGCTGGTTTTAGCTTTTAATTAAGTTGGAGTCTTTTAACAGTATCATATTTTAGAGTATTTTAAATCATTGTGTCCTTTGTAAGTTTGTTAAGGCCCCCTATGGTTAAGAATCTCTGTTTTAGATTGCGCCAGCGACTTTCTACATAGATTATTTTTGATAAAGAAGCATTTTTAAGGTTACATACACAGACAGTGAAAACTGAAAGAAGGAATAAAGTTGCCATTATCTGATATAAAGTTATTCTCCTGTCTTATGTTACAGTTAATGGCTGTGAAATATGTTGACGAAACAAAACAGTGGCACTCCAGCTAACAAAAGTATTTAAGGACGTTTTGCTAATGTTTTTTATTACATTATGAACACATTATTTATGAATGTTTGCTGAACATTCTAAACATCCAGTTTAAAAAAAATATATATATTTTAAAGTGTTTTCTTTGTTAAGCAAATATTTTGGGAATGTTACTTTTGAATGTTACTTTTCTCTGAACGTTCTGAAAAAGTAGTAACATTTAAAAAGTTTCATAAAACGTTACATGAGCAATGAATAAATAATGTCTGTGATAATGTTTTGAACATTATTAAAGACCAGATAGCTTTGAGTGGGAGAATTATATTAATGTTGTTAGAAAGTTTCATGTAACGTTGAGAGAACGTTCCCTGTTAGTTGGGAATGTGATAACTGTTATTATCAGTGTTGGGCACGTTACTTTAAAAATGTAATTAGTTACAGTTACTAGTTACTTCTCACTAATAGTAATTGAGTTAGTAATTGAGTTACATCATTATAAAAGTAACTAATTACCAGGGAAAGAAACTATTGCATTACTTTTAAAAATAAATTCAAAACTGTCAAATAACTTGGATGCTCCCAATATTAAATATGTTAAATGAATGAAATGGACACTAAATAGAATAAATGATAAAACATTGTACGCTAATCTACACTATTTTAATGTTGCTGTGGGACAATGTGAGAGACACCTATCAAATTCAATATATTTTTTGTAAATGTTATCATTGCTATAGTGGAACAATAAAACACACAGATGGTTTAGAACTTTTAATATGTATTGCACAGACCACAACTGGCCAACAAATTAGTCTAAATATGAATTATGCTTTTTAAGAAATATACCAAAAATAAATAAATAGGCCTACTAATAATAAATATACATACACTCTTTGTAGTGCAAATTAAAATGATAAAACTGTCACACAACTGGTAGACATACTGTAGCTTACTTTAAGTATTTTCTTCCTCACAAAAGTAAACAGTTTAACAAGAAGTGCTCTCAATATAATACTGAACAATGTATCAATCTAGTTTTAGTTGCTTTGATGTCGTGGCTCCGTCTCCTCCTTTGGTAGCAGAGTTCACGTTATCTGCGTTCTTAGCCACTATTTTTGTGGCGGCATGTGACGATGTGAGGTGCTTCTTTAGATTAGAATTACTTGCCACCGACGCGGAGAGACTCTTTCTTCCTGGGCATAAGTTGCACATTACATAAACATTCTTGCCTTTCACCTCAATGAGGGAAAAGGAGCCTAGTGCTTATACTTCCAGTTTGCAAAAGCTACCTTTGAAATCGTTGGACTTGCCATCGCGCTGACTCCTGGACTGGCCGTTGGTGTGCATGTGCTTGTGTGTGAACACTCGCACTACTCTGCCTCTGGTTGGCAAACGATATAAATGTACTCTACGTAAGCCAATCATCACGTTCTCAGACACACCAATCATCAGCGGTTATGTGTCCCGCTCCACCTCCGAACACACACACACCAGAGAAAAAAACTGTGCAAGTCCTATGGCTGAGAGAGACCGTAATTTTCGGATGAAAACCGCTTCAGTGACCGTAATTATAGTAACGCCGCATTTAATTGTCAGTAACGGTAATGGCGTTGTAACGGGGGAAACAGTAATTAGTTTGATTACTCGTTACTGAAAAAAGTAATGCCGTTAGTAACGCCATTTATTTATAACGCCGTTATTCCCATCACTGGTTATTATTATAGAGCAAAACATGTGTAATGCTGTCCAGAATCCTGAGTGTAAATCTGTCAAGAATACTTGCTTTCTTTCAATTTAGTGCACGTGGTGTGTGTGTAATAATTACTGAATAATGAAGTCTGCAGTTGTCCACTGAAGGATTGTGTCCTCAGGATTGATCGAAACCAGGGCACAAAAACACTTCATGAGCAGATTTCCAAAAAGTGAATTTAAGCAGCCTGAGCTGAGCTGTCCTAAATTTTGACTCTGAATTTTGCAATAATATTACAGCTCTTATTGATGTTCAAGTTCAGATAAGTCATTGTAAGATAATGAGCTTGATATTTTAATAATGTTTAAAAACACCCATATTCATGCACTCCAGGTTGAATTTTATCGCTTGAGAAGCTCTTGAAGTTGTCATTCATTTTATTTTGTTCTTTTGTGCTACAGAAACTGTTTGCTTGAGGGCTTTTTCTCAAGAGCCCTTCTTTGTGATTCCTCAGCATCACGGATATAAAAACATCCTGTCTTCACGCTCAGTGTTTTTGAGGCCTGGGCTCTCGGCGCAGTGAATTATGTGCTCTGTGGCGTGGCTGCAGCTATCGTGTGCTATGTTAAGTGCCATAATTAAGAGATTTCTCTGAGTTGCGGTGAAGAATCTCAGTGGTGGGAGTATTAAAAGATTTATGTGGAGAGTGTATGTCTGAAGTGCATCTCCACTGAGGTACGTGCACACTGGGATGGGAAAAAAGACAGCTAGAGTAATGATCATGCTTGTACAAACACGTACGCATGCAGATGCATGCATGCTCTCAATATGAAAGCAGACTAGAGTAACCTTTATTTACCTCTGTGCCTGGGGGAAACAGCCACACTGCAGCACAAACAGTTCAAAGAATAAGACCTTTACTGTAAAGTAGTATATATGTTTCTGGAACAAATGTAGCCTTGCATCACTGTCTCAGCAATGGATGCTCTGCAGTGAATGGGTGCCATCAGATGAGAGTCCAAACAGACGGTTTTAACTTTAAACCGTTGCTTCTGTTTACAATACTAGTCCATAATCCATAATAATGCTTCTTCCAGTTAAAAAGTGTTCTGGTTTGAATCTGGAGAGAAATCTGCACAGATCAAGCACCGTTTACAAGCCTAAACAGTCCAAAACATCCTACAAAATATGTGGGTATATTTTGAGGTGAGAGACAAAGGGAGATGGATTTTTCACTGGAGGAAGCATTATTGTGGATTATGGACTCATATTTTAGTTACAAAATGTCTTAATGGATTTGTTTCAGCTTTTGTCTTCTCCAGATATTAACTGGTGGACTGGAGTGGTGTGGATTATTGTGATGTTTTTATCAGCTGTTTGGACTCTCATTCTGACGGCACCCATTCACTGCAGAGCATCCATTGCTGAGACTGATACGGAGACACATTTCTACAAACCTGATGAAGAAACAAACTCATCTATGTCATGGGTGAGCACATTTTCAGAAATGTTTGGGTCAACTATTTCTTTAATGTAGTTTAATCCCCAATTTTCACAAATAATTACAGAGAAATGAAGAAACACATTGCACTCAACTTTGAAGTAGAAAGACTAAAATAGTATTTTCTTTTAAAACATACTCTGATATTCTTTGTTTTATTACTTCAAGTGATACTTGACTTCAAAACCACCACTAAGAAATATAGATAAACCTGTCAAGTTCAAAAAGCCTGTGTATAGTTTATGCAACCACTAACGTTTTGTACAAAATCCTGCGTTTGGCTTGTATTCTGTAAAAGTCCAAGCATCGTTTGATTAATGAGTGGAAGAAAGGACGTATAGATATTAACCCTTGAAAACAGAACTATATCAAGCCCCCCCTCCCAGGGGAAATATACATGAGAAAAACATTTTAAAGTGCGGTCATTCAGCAAGCCTCAGAGCTGCATAAAGTGGTCATTTCTATGATATAGATGCTGCATTCATATAATAATATGCTTTGATTCCCATGAGCCACAAAATCAGGGCAGATTTGCATAGATGCTGCTCATAAAATACAGGTAATCCTGAGAACAGTTCACATGTTAACATAAGCTACCCAGCTTTTATGTCTGCGAAACAGCATGGGGAGTTTTTAATTGAGTTTGGTTGGTTTTGTAGCCAGTAGAGGATGAATTAAATGATGTTGTCATTTAACAGTTTTTAATCTAAAGCAACTTCTAGTACTTCCAGTTAAACAGATTTTTTGTCTAAAAATGAAAGATGAAATCCTTCAAATGCAATGTTTGGGTATAAGTTGCATTTTATTATTACATTTATGCATTTAACATATGCCTTTATCCAAAGCAACTTATAATAGAGGATCATAAACCATTTGTCACAGAGCCAACAATCAGAAATATTGTATAATACTGGTAAATAAAACAAAATGTTTTCAGAAATTATAAACATGTACTTTACTTCCGCTTACTCCACAACAAATCCTTCATATTTAACGGTATACAGAACAAGAACAAAAAAAATAAGCATAAATTATAGGTAGAATTCATTATAAACAACATTTATTATAAACGCTAAGCATAAATTAATTTAAAGCAAACAAAGGGAAATATGCTATACAGTGACAAACTATGTTCAGGTTGAATGTGAGGAGAGATAAAACTGAAACCCATGATATAAACATTTCTGTATGGATGCACAGACCAGTCATTTCTAACTCAGCAAAAATTTATTTGTTGTGTCGGATGATATTTACTGATTTGTTTTTGAATAATTATTACAGTATATGTCGAATTCGAAAAATATAAAAACAAGATAGCAATGTTTTCTGTTACAACACACATTTAAGATTGAGTGATTTAACTATTATATGTTTTAGTTCACCCCAGAATTACAATGTGCTAAATATTTACTCACTCTCAGGCCAACCCAGATGTAGATGAGTCTGTTTCTTCATCAGATTTGGAGGAATGTAGCATTGCATCACTCAGCAATGGATGCTCTGCAGTGAATGGGTGCCGTCAGAATGAGAGTCCAAACAGCTGATAAAAACATCTCAATAATCCACACCACTCCAGTCCATCAGTTAACATCTTGAGAAGACAAAAGCTAAAACAAATCCAGCATTTTGTCGCACTTATTCACTGCAGAGCATCCATTGCTGAGACACTGATGCAATGCTTCTTTTCTCCAAATCTGATGCAAAGCAAATCATCATTTTTGTGTTAACTTGTTCCTTTTATTGTCTTATTGAACATTTCCATGTACATTCATGCATTTCATCCCTTACATTGTGTTCATGTTCAACACCAGAACTAGGAACGAGTTTACAAAATCTGTGTGATTGTGGATAAAAGCAGATGTGAAATTTCCTAATCGTAAAGGAACGAATGTTTGCATTTAGAAATCAGAATGGCGTTTTATCTCAATGAATGTCTCTGCTGTGAATGGTTGCTATCTATTCCTGCTCCTGCGTTTCATGTGCACCATCACGGTGACTCATCAAGGCTTCGGTTTCCACGTCCTCCGCCTCTCGTGGCTTATGCTGCTACAGCGCTGAGAGCAGGGGAAACACAATATCTGCAGCCGAGTTTGAGATGCTTCACAGGCAGCTGTGAGGGGGCGTCCAGCGAGCTTTCAGAGAGACACAGACTGTCAGTCTCCGTGAAGAATTTTCTCACATCCACAGTCTCGGTCACTCCCCAGTCCCCGCAGGAAAGAATAATCACTAATGAGATTTCTCCCAAATCTCGCTTGTTTCTCCCAGACAGCATCTCGGTTTAGGGCTGCTGCTAGGGATGGGTATCGTTAAGGTTTTAACGGTATTACTACTCTTATCGATACTGCTTATCGATCCGGTACTTTAACGGTATTCTTATCAGTACTTTTTGTTATTTATATATATATATATAGACACAACATGCATATTATATGTAAAAGTATATATATATATATAATATATATATATATATATATATATATATATATATATATGATAGATTACGAGCTGAATTAATATTGCTTTATATTCTGAAATGTAAAATAAATATTTCATTAAATGAATATAAAACATCAATTTGTAAATGCACCAGTGTGCAGGCATTTTGAGTGTTTCATATACATATGATAAGATAGAGTAAGAACATAAACAAAGAAAAAAAGTTAAACTGACAAATATACAATTTGTCATACCATAAAACAAATGTACAAATGAAAGAAAAAAAACAGTGCTGTCATTTTTCCATGAAGGTCTACTAACATTAATGTTCAGGTAAGTAATAGCAACAAAAGAAATCTAAAAGTGATCAAATGTAAACGAACACTGTATGTATTGATAGATTAATGCTTATTAAAGCTATAATTTATTCAGATTGAGAGCTGTGGGTGATTTTCTCTTTGCATTTTGTTCTTTGATTAACATTGATGAAGCACCAGTCTGTCACTTTAAGACAAAATATTGACATCACACACACACACACACACACACACACACACACACACACACACACACACACACACACACACACACACACACACACACACACACACACACACACACACACACACACACACACACACACACACACACACACACACACACACACACACATCTATCGATTAGTCAAGTAATCTAGACGATGCCGTCTTTACTGTTGCTAAATTGCTGGACATGTTTGATAATAAAACGTACAATCCACACAAGAGACACTGTTCCCCAGGCTGAATGTGTGTGTGTGTGTGGTGTGTTGTGTGTGTGTGTGTTTGTGTGTGCTGTGTGTGTGTGTGTTGTGTGTGTGTGTGTGTGTGTGTGTGTGTGTGTGTGTGTGTGTGTGGTGTGTGTGTGTGTGTGTGTGTGTGTGTGTGTGTGTGTGTGTGTGTGTGTGGTGTGTGTGTGTGTGTGTGCGTGCGTGGCTAAAGCTGCGACACATCGACGCACTCCATGCTAATCGACGTATTTTTATAATCGACGTAATCGATGACGTTGATGAATCGCTGCAGCCCTACTTCGGTTATTTGGAGAGCATATGGGAAGCGTTAAGTCGTTAGCTTGAGAAAAGACCTCTGTAATCTCACAAGTCTGAAGAGATCTCAACAATATCTGAAGATTTTCCAAGCTACCGTAACCTGCAATCAAAAGTCAAAGTTATAAGATCAGTCCGAGTTTCAAGGCATGAATAAATTGTGCGTTCAGGAGCATGCTGTGACTCCAGTCAGGCTGAAAGTCTGTTCTGGATGACCCAGTTTGATTCTTCATATAATAATAATTAATATATATCTGAAATAAAATCTGACATAGCTGAAATATGAAATAACATCTGATATTTTAAGCTTAAGCTTGAATATATATATAGAGAGAGCCATTAGATGAATCTCATGAAGATGTATTAAAAAGGTCATAATTATAATAATTATTATTATATTGTCATCATCATCATCATCATCATCATCATCATCAAAAGATGTATTAAAAGTAATAACATTTTAATAATAATAATGTATGCACTATTACTATTATCATCATCTAAATCATGTAATAATAATATCATAATTGTAATATTTGTTTATGTTTGGGACCAATACGATTTTTTTCTTGTATTAAGACATTATTTTCTTGACAATTACCATCATCAAAATGCAGACAAACAAACAAACAATAAATAAATAAATATATAAAATCACTTGAATTTAATTATCTTTATTGTAATGAATAAAATAATTACATATTATTTAAATTGTATTTAGATATTTTATTAGTATTTGTTGTACTTGTTTATGCTGTTTTTCTAAGTTTTACTGTAAGATAGTAAAAAAATGCTAAAGAATTAAACAATACACATTATGACAATAACAAAGTTAAAAGTAAATATATGCATTAAGTAGACGCATTACACTAATGATAATTTAGGGAAGAAAGGTCCTTATTTTTTGCAAGCACAGTGGAAACAGTAAACATTTTTTTGATGTTATTTACCAAAACTGCTTATCGTCCAGCAAAGCTATTATTACTTTCATCTGAAAGTGTTTCATTAGTCAAAAGATGTGTCTTCATTCTGTTTCATTGTGGAGATAAATAGTGCGATAACAACAATAACTGCAGTAGGTCGACAGTAATTAGGCCTTTGTAGAATAATCATTGATTACGGCTGAAATGAATCATGCTGCTAGAGCTCCATAGGTGGCCACGCGAGAATACTGAATTATATTAGAAACGCCAGATGAATGCCACGCAACATAGAAATAGCATTACACACATGCATTAAAAATAAACACCTTTATCTGTATAGCTTCCTCTGCTTTTGAGATGGGCAGAATGACCAAAATTAATTAAAACCATTGACGTTTTAAAAAACACTTGATGATTTAAGGTTTTACTGAGAGTGCTGATTGTTCTTCTATTGTTTTGCGATTTAGTTTTGCATTCTGAGAGCTCTCTGACCTTCCTATAGACAGCAATGTAATTAACACAATCAACGCCCAGAAACGGAGCAAGGACATCGGTAAAATAATCCATGTCATCAGGGTTCAACCATAACTTTACAAAGCTACAAGAATACTTTTTGTATGCAAAGGAAACAAAAATAACGACTTTATTCAACAATTCGGCTCCGCGGCACCGTAGCGCCATCTTGGAGAGTATCCACTGAACGCAAACAAATCGTTCAAATCAAAGCGTAGCTAAATAAAATTGTTTAATAAGTCCACAAATACTATTTATATGTCACTAATGGCTTTAATTTGCATTTTTCTAACCTTGTTGACATAGCTTACAAAATATGCCAGACAATCAGTTTTTTTTGTGGATTTTTTTAATGCACACATATTATTTTTATGAATCTGATTGAAAAAGTAGACTATTTTGATTTGATGTATAATGAAAAAAAATTATTAGGCTGTTTTTTTGTTTTGACCTTGTAATCTATAATCAAACTATGACTCACTTGACACCTATGAAGTATGCATACAATAAAAATTAATTAATATAATAATTAATTTATAAAATTAAAGTTAAAAACAGAACCAATGTTTTTTCCTACACTGAACAAAATTATAAACGCAACACTTTGTTTTTGCCCCCATTTTTCATGAGCTGAACTCAAAAGGCACACCTGTGCAATAATCATGCTGTCTAATCAGCATCTTGATATGCCACACCTGTGAGGTGGATGATTATCTCGTTCACTAACACAGATTTACACAGATTTGTGAACAATATTTGAGAGAAATAGGCCTTTTGTGTTCATAGAACAAGTCTTAGATCTTTGAGTTCAGCTCATGAAAAATGGGGGCAAAAACAAAAGTGTTGTGTTTATAATTTTGTTCAGTGTAGTTCAAAAGGCATTTTATTCGGAAATACATCACAACTTCAATTTCATGTTGAATTACACAAATTAGGTTGCATATAAACATACATGTTGCAAGCAGCCATTGATGTAAATTTCCTTTCTTTTAATTATTTTAACCAATTTCTTTATTTTTAACTTTAGCATTTGGATCCGTTGACTAGTGAGAATCTCCGAGAAGCAGGTCCAGTTGTAAAATCAGATTTTAGTAGTTGTGTTCCTGTTTGATTTCAAGCTGAACAAAAACAAATATGTGAAAAACAAGGGGAAACGTGCTTTGATGATGGTGAAGGTTTGTGTACGTTTTTCTTTTTACTCTGAAATGAACAGAAATGTACCTCTAGGAGCTTCAGCTTCACTTGATTGCTTGTGTTTAGCTGCGGTTAAGAGCATGAATGTGTTGTTGTTCTGTGTAGAGTGGCCTTTCATGAGGATGAAGGGACACATAAGACAGAGACGTCGTGTCAAAACAAGACGATCTCACGAGACGCTCGACTGAGACTGAGCTTCAAACACAAACTCTCAGTGCTCGTGGACTAACTAACGCTGACCAATGTGTTCACGCTCATTCCTTATAGATGTGGATCTCGCTCCATATGTCTGTCTGTCTTCACTGAAGCAAGTTTTAGTGCTCAGAAGCTGCTCTTTCATAGCTCGAAAGATTTCCCTGCTGAAAAGACCAGCATATGGTGTGTTTGGATGCTGGCTTCGCTATAAAGTTTTTAGCCAGCAAATCATTCCTGCACAAGTTGCACCAACCTTCACAGTTAAACTGGTGAAAAGCACGACTATGCTGGTCTTTTCACAAGGTTGTTGAAAATCTCAGCTCTCTGTTTTTTTTTCTTTTTCAGATATTAACTTTGAATCAAAATTTTTTTTTGTTTTTTTTTTTGAGAAATAAGTAGGTAACCGTAAGGAAATATTTTTAGCAGAAACTGTGCTCCTTGGTGATTCATAAAATGCAAGTCAATGGCTACCGGCACTTTGCGAGTAAACAAAAAAAAGCACATACATGCAACATAAAATTAATCCCTGTGGCTCCTGATGATATATTGAGGTCTTATGAAGTGAAACAATCAGTCTGTGCAAGAAACTGAACATTATTTACATTATTACCTGTAAAAGTGTTCCTGTGGCTCAGTGGTTAGAGCATTGCATTAGCAGCGCAAAGGTCGTGGGTTCAATTCCCAGGGAACACACACATACTGACAATTAATGTATAGCCTGAATGCACTGTAAGTCGCTTTGGATAAAAGCGTCTGCTAAATGCATAAATGTAAATGTAATCCAGAGCCTCAGTCAAACGGTTCAGTTCATGAACAAATCATTCTTTTGAAGCATTTTTTTAGTGAACTGAATGAACCAGTTCATCAAATCGTCTGAAACAGTTCACGTCTCAAGCAGCACAGATCTACAATTTACTCAATCAAAGCTCACTTTCAGACGCCTGACAGTCGTGTGTGTGTGTGTGTGTGTGTGTGTGTGTGTGTGTGTGTGTGTGTGTGTGTGTGTGTGTGTGTGTCATGTTTATGTGGTTTATGAGGACACAAATTTGTATAATGAATGGGTAGCAGGTATTCAAGGAGAAGGTGATTTATGAGACTTTCAGTCCCCATAATTTAAAACGCTTATAAATCATACAGAGTGAGTTTTTTGAGGGAAAGTTGACACCGTCTCCTGTGAGGGCTAAGTTTAGGTGTAGGGTAGTGTAGGGCAATTGCACATACAGCTTGTACAGTAAAAAAACCATTACGCCTATGGAAAGCCCCCGTAAACCATAAAAACCAACATGTGTGTGTGTGTGTGTGTGTGTCTGTGTCTCTCTGTGTGTGTGTTGTGCGTGTGTGTGTGTGTGTGTGTGTGTGTGTGTGTGTGTGTGTGTGTGTGTGTGTGTGCGTGCGCGTATCTGATCCTGTGATGAATGAATCACTCAGCTCTCCAGTTCCTCCAACACTTGAATGAAGGGGCCAAATTAAGGTTTTTATGGTTTCTCATTGTTTATGTAAAAAGGTGAGCTGATGAAGACTAGTTCATTAACTTTAGACATGAAAAACATACACATTTTACATAATTATTGGGTGCTTAATTGCTTAATTAATTGGTGAATTGAACCATTTCATTGAAACGATGTTTCCAAAAGAATAAGTTCACAGAAAATAATCATATTTTCCCAGGCTCTGGATTACAGGTAATAATGTTGTAAATAATGTTCAGTTTCTTGCACAGACCGATTGTTTCACTTCATAAGATCTCAAAATATCATCAGGAGCCACAGGGATTCATTTTGTGATGCCTGTATAAGTATTTGTGTCTCTCAAAGTGCCGGTAGCCATTCACCTACATTTTATGAATCTCCAAGCACCACGGTTTCAGCTAAAAATCTTGTTTACTGTTCACTGAAGAAAAACATGTCATCTACATCTTGGATTGCCTGAGGAGAGTAAATTAACAGCACATTTTCATTTTAGGATGAACTGTCTCCATTTGCTCTCTGGCTAATCTTGTTATATAAGAGAGTTGAATCTCATTTGTGATGTTTCCTTTTCTTTCTCTTTTTATTCCATTATCCTCATACATAATTTTATGTTATTAAACAATATTAAGCCATTTTCTGCTGAGGACCGAAGCACTTAACATGGAGTGATTCAATCAATAATAATAATAAATCAAAAACTGAATGTAGACATTTATTTATACTAATTAATTAAATTAAATTGTCCATAAATGCACCCATTTATTATTTAATATGCCATTAAAATAGATCACTTATTATTTTAAATATGTCAGTCTTCCATTCAGTTTTGAGCACTTTTGTCCTCTCTATGTTTTATCGTTCAAATCACCTTTCTTTTGTTTTGGCTTTGACTTTCATAAGTAATTGCCCTTTGCAAATTATGATGAAACATTCACTAAATTCAGTGGTAAATGCTTTGTGTGTTTCATCCAGGCTGTACGTTCAAGCCGTTCAGAAGCGTATGCGTAAACTCAGTTAATGATGTTTATCTAGGAAGGAGTAATGATGCTTTGTTTAAATCAGACGCACATGTTTACTGTGCTACTGGAACAGCTTCGGCTCATGATTAAGCAATGACGGCGTTAACGTAAGCGTCTGATTCGTTCTCCAGTGAAGACGCGTTTGCTAAACAGAGGTAATGGTGTTTGTTATCAGACGCGGTGGAATAAGAGAATGTGTTTGTTTGTGACGGAGCCGTGATACCGCAGGGGCAGTCGATGGCTTACAACATACAATACAAATAAGCTCACACACAACATGACCACACTTTATTAGTCACACACATACACACACACTCACACACACACAGTACTTCACACGCATACACACACACAATGTGTTCTCTGCATTCTACACACACATCACACACACACACACACACACACACACATTGCGGCGCATGGGCAGACTTTCCATAGGCCCGGGTACTGGTATGTGCTATTGCTCACCTACCCTACACCTCAGCCCTCATCAGGAGACACTTCTGTTCGAACCCTTAGAGCTAATTTCTATCCTCGGGTTTTCAATCCCACTGTATGATTTATAAGCGTTTTTAATTCATTTTGGACTGCCACAACCATGCATGCACACATCACACACACACTGGTGAACACACACACACACACACACACACACACACACACACAGACACACACGCACACACACACACACACACACACATGCACACACACACACACACACAACGCACACACGCACACACGCACACACACACACACACACATGCACGCACACACAAACGCACACACACACACACGCACACGCACACACACACACACACACACACACACACACACACACACACACACACACACACACACACACACACACACACACACACCTTTGTCACACATCACACTCCACTGTCTTGGCTGTGGAGCACACACTGTCCATTAAACACCAGTGATTACTTAACTACATTTCCCATCATCCTCCAGTCAGTCTAGATAGCTACTGTTAGAGTACTTGAGTACACTCTTAGTAGTATCTGAGAGCATAATACAATAAGTAATTGTTCAAATTACCTTTTTTTTTTTTGTTCATTTTCATCAAACGCATGAAATAATCTGCTAATTATAGTAAACTGTAAATTATCATCTAGTAGCATAATCAAATTAGCTAAAATAAGTGAAACACAAGGTTAACAGTGTGGGAATTTTGAGATGGAAAATTAATTCTTAGAAATCTGTTTTTAAGTTTTTCTGAATTCCATTTTTTTATTGAACTCAGTTTTAATATTTACATTTCAACAAATTTAAAGTATGCATAATTTAAGTCTCTTAAATGACTAAAAACTACATTTTAGGGCCCTATGAAATGTGTTATTTTTTTTCTTGAAATTCTGTTGTTACCAAATTATAATTTTTTTCATTTTAATTATGATTTTTATTCATTTATTTATTTACAGTAATAGGGGCTGATGAAATGTTTTTCTCATCAGCAATTTCTGTATGTTTAAATTTTTATGATTATTAAATGAAGCCATAAACCATCAACAGTTGAATTAATGTTTTAATCAAATAAAAAGTTTTGCCAGCACAGATGCTATTTACGTGATCTCACTCATAGTCACGGTGCTATGTAAGTTCCCTTAAGATTATTTTGATTGTAAATTTAAACATTCTGGTCAATAATTTGTTGAAATAATCATTATATGACTAGTGTATAGATTTGTTTTTCTTTTTGCTGGGCTCTGCAGTGTTGCACCCAAAAGCTGCAAAGTGCAATTATTTAATGAAACTAAATGACCAATCTGTATTTTGCATGATTACAGGCTCTTGTTCACTGAGCATTGACATTTCCTCCATTGAAAACAGCAGATCCTCTTGTGGCTGTGCATCAACAGACTTGCATGGTCATATTCATGAAAAAAGTAGATTAAATGATGCATGATAGTTTGATATTTTAGACTGTAATTAGCCAAAATATGCATGATATTCAATCACCGATGCATGCTTTTCATACTGTAAATGGCTATATTCATGGATCTGCAGAGATTTCTCTGGAGCCATAAGATGAAACACTAGTATTTCACTGCCTGAATATATCATAAATATAAGCGTATCTTATCTCATTCCTCATTCTAAACCAGCCATATTCTCTATATATTTTACAGATAAGAAGTCCTTGATGTTACCTGATGCACAGCACATTTTAAATCTGTTTAAAGAGTATGATGCATGGTTGCATCTTCAGTGTTTTTGTAGCATGCTTGATGGTTTTATAATGAGGTAATGTTTACAATCTGTGTGCAAAGCGATAAAACACTCCGCTTCAGTCCCAACACTGACCCGTCTCTTAACCGCATGGAATCCACTGGTTTCAGACAGATCCACGGACACATCGCTTCTGTCCTAATCCAGCCGTTTACAGTTTCAAAGGCGAGCATGGCTCTCCTCGGCCTCTCTAAGTGATGCAAGCAGCCACCAAAGCGGAGGAATGAGCCCGAGAGCACATAATGAAAGCAGAGACGGACGAGAGTATCTGGGCTGCGGCTCCCGGAGGACTGCAGATCCAGTGTGTTTGGTCCTTTTGGCCACTGCTTTGAAGCTGCAGTGATGTGTAATAAGGACTATGGGGAGAAGGCCTGGCCTTCAGGTCCTCAGCAGAGCAGAGGAAAAGTGTCCAAATACAAAAGGCACCAGTGGGAGGAAAACTATAAATGAGAAAGAAAGATTTGAAATTGTTGTTATATTAACTCTTTCCCTGCAAAACACTGAATTTTCCGGGTTTCCGTGTTCTCACTGTTATACGCTCGGGGCGCTATTACCCTATGAGTCCGCTAGATGCAGAAATTAGATCTAGTTTAAAATATATAAAAAAATATAATACTAAAACAACACTGGCTTCTTCAACAAAACATGATATGTTTTAATTCCTCTAGTTTTGTTGTAAGAGCTCTTCTGTGTTTTATCACTGCGAATCATTGTCAGTATACACAACTAAACCTGTTCTCAGATGAGTTTTTAACCGCTGGATCATTAGATGTTTCCGGTCTGCGTCCCTATGTTACTCTATCCATGTTGATGTCCCAGCTCTCTGTAAACTAACCTGGGGTCACTATTTATTTAGGCTTAATCAGTCAAGGTCAAATGAAAGATGACGTAGACGATCGTCCTACAAGCATCGGATAAAAGCCAAGAGTAACCAGAGCTGGCTGGACTCGACTGAATAACCCTTCAAGTTCTCCTCCAAGACAATAACAAGAGCGATGATGTGTCCGCGCAGGTCGTGTGGCCTCGGGGCAGAGTTATCAAGCAAAGTAAATCCTTCAACATGGCTTCTCCTAAACCCATAAACTCAGGTGTGGCCGCTGGGAAAGCAGCTCTAGCTGGAAGGTGCCACAATCCACAGATTAATCGTGCGAGCCGCAGCGCTCGGCGGCTTCATTTAGAGCAGTCATGCTACATAAACTCCACTATGAACAAGCTGTTCCCTCAAGGGCCGAAGCAACCTCCAGCGCGCTCCCAAAATAACACGGTCTCGCTGGCGTCCCTCGATATTCAGCGCGGATAATACTCGCATCCCCAGGAGCCTCAATAACCACCGCGGGGACAACAGGCCCTCCTCCTTTGTCTTCCTCACCTTTATGGGTTCAGTTTGTGGGATGTTTTCTGTTTTCTCTCTCTTCTTTGCTTATCAGCCTCCGTCGGTCCCTTTATCCCGAGGATTGACCCGGGGTGTTGGGAGCTTTTCAAACTCCCCTCCATAGTCGCCAGATTAGTGTTGTTGTTTTTTACTGTAGACAGCATCCACACACACAGACGACAGCATACACAAACACACTACTACCAACAATACTTCAGTGGTTTCAGCTGCTGTGTTGAGTGTTGCAGTCTTTCTCATTCATTCATTCATTCATTCATTCATTCATTCATTCATTCATTCATTCACACTGTTCAAATGAAAATACTTATTACCTTTTTTATTTATTTATTAAATAATTATTTATAATAAATTATACCTACTTAAAATAACGTATTTTTTGCCTCTACTAAAATACTACCATTGGTTTAGCTGCTGTTTTGAGTGTTGCAATATTTATTTATTTTATCTACTTATTACCTATTTTAATATTACTGCATCTGCTAAATATATTTCCTTTGTTATTGCTGCTGGTTGGTTTGTTTATTTTGTAATTTAAGATTAAATACTTATTACCTAGATACACAAATATATATTTTACTTCTAATATACTTTCAGTGGTTTGCTTTTTGTTTTGAGTGTTGCTTTATTTATTTGCTTACTTTATTTATTTTTAACGACTTATTACCTATTTTAAAATACTTTTTGCCTCTGCTAATAATAATAATATAATGCTCAGCATTGGTTTAGATGCTGTTTTGAGTGTTGCATTATTTACCTATTTTAAAATAAAACATGTATTAAAATATTTCCTTATAAAAATACTTATGTTGCTTAGCTGCTGTTTTGAATGTCTTTCCTGTTTATTGCTTTATTGATTGATATACTTAGCGTATTTTTCAAATTTAATACGTATTACCTCTTTTAAAATAAACTCTTAAAATGTTGTTGCTTCTGCTGAAAATACTTGCAGCTTGGTTTAGTATAGCTGCTGTTTTGAGTGTTGTGATCTTTCTCGTTCATTTGTTCTTTCATTGATTGATTGATTTGTTCATTCATTCATTTGGTTCGTTAATCACTTATCCTATTTTTCATTTTATACTTGTTGCCTCTACCTCAGGGTGATGGGGTGCGTTTTAAACTCCCTTCCCAAGTGACCAGATTAGTGTTTTTCACTTTAGACAGCAGCCACACACACAGACGACAGCATGCATGCTATTTCTGGACAGCTGAACGAGATAAAGGCTTGAGACGTTGAGTACCAAAGACTTGACAATAGTAATAATCTGCGTCCAAGACCTTAGTTTCTCCGTTTATTCCCAGCTGATCAGATTAGCTGCTATTAGCATCCTTTTCATTATCTACAGCTTCAAATCCGCTGCGTGATTCAGGATCAAATCAGCACAAGACGCTCGACAAATAACAATGATTGTCAAACAGAGGCAGGCCGTTGTGTTGGGATTAAGCAGGCGGGAGGCTTACGGACACTTCCAGATACTTTGAGGCAATAAAAGTGCACTTCTGATGCCACGCAAGGTCAAAACACTTTCCGCAGCTTCTTACATCGGGATTCTTGCGTCGTATAAACCTGAATGCATGGGCTTTAGTGCGTCGAAGTTCATTGAACTCCTCCTCACCATGAGCTCTGATAACTCGTCTCTCTGCAGTGAAGTGGATAAATACAAACTCTCACAGATGCAGTGATGCAGTTCATTTGATCTGCCCTACACTGCACTGTAGAGATGACACTTACAGTAGGATGTCTATTGTTAACGATTGCCTATTGAGGGAAAGTCATTACACATTGCCTATGGATGAGTGGCATGACCAACATTTTATATCAACGTATTTATTTGCTTGTATGCTGTTTTTTTACTCTCATAATGCAGTCAAAATCTGTATATGATTTTCACATTTCAGATCTGTTTAGAACCCGAGAATTGTTGTTTTATAAAATAGTCTTACCTATTTATTGATTGATATAATAGTTTGTTTAAATACCATTTATTTTATTTATTTAGCTTTGCCTACTTTATGCATTAAATGCTTATTACTTACAGTATTTTTAATTAAATACTTGTTTTAATTAAATGCTCATTGCCTGTTTTGAATAAATAAGTAATAATACAAAGCAAAACAAAACATATATTTGTTATAGCCACCATTTTGTGTATTGCAATCTTTCTTATTTTGTTAGTTTGTTACTTAGATACTTTTTTTATTTAGCTATTCCTGCTTTTTGAATCATATACTTATAACCGAAGGGCTACTTCTTGTTGCCTCCATTGCAAAAAATAAATAAAAATATATACACCATTTTGAGTGTTGATTTTTCCTATTTATTCATATATTTAGCCATGCCTATTTGGCAGTTTAAACACTTGACTGTTTTGATTGTAATATTTGTTGATGCCTCTTTACTTGAGTTTACTGTGTTCACATTTATTCATCTTCACATGCAGGCCAGTCAGTCCGTTCACTACTCTAATGGTGTGTGTTTAAATGTTGTCCGCTAGTTTAATGTGCTGAGTGCTGATGCTCAATGCATCATCACAATGGTAGAAGACATTATTTTTGATGGTTGTTAATGAGGATGACATTGATTGATCTCATGCATTGTGGCAAAGCCTCATAGAATATTCAGTGGAGGGCGGGGTTTAGGGATGCACGACTTTAGTGTCTCTTCACACAAACAGCAAGATTCACTTCTACAGTATTTGTTTTCATCAAAACCTATGCGAATGCTAAAGTTAATTTCTGCAGTGGTGCTTTGGGTAATTGCGTTAGAGGAGCAGATTTAAGTCAGTGCATTTCCAGTAAACGCTTGAGATCGTCGTACTCAGCGTGTGCTTTGAGATCAGACCCGCTCCCGCTCGCCAGCGCTGTAATTCCTCTTCTGTAACTCTCACGAGGCACATGATGATTCAGCAGAAGTGCATGTAAAACAACCTCATTTATCCACTTCTCATTGCTGCTTATAGAGCAGCACCATTCGTCCACATCTCATCTGCACTTCATTCGCTATACATAGCCATGAATTCATCATTCTCATCGGTTAATGTTTTATTTGCCGTGAACATGCCACCGTCTTATGCAATCACGCAATAAATAACGTAAAGCAGGACTCACTATTAGAAATAGTTTTTTTTCTTTCATTTTTCCTAAAGAGGTGCAGTTGGCTGAAATGGATATCTATATAATATCTATCTAATGTACTACTAATACAAAAATAGTATATACTGTGTATATATATATATATATATAGTATTGTATAATATAGTATAAATTATAAACAAAACTATACAATTAAATTTAAAATATAAAACTAATATATTTTAATATTTTATTTTATGTATATTTATTTTTATTAGTAACATTTAAATACAATATATTAAAATATAATATATATTAAAGTATAAGTTATATTTATTACAAAAATACTAATTTGTATTGTATCTTATACTTTATTAGATTTCATATTTTGTATATTTAAATTTTTATTAGTAAAGTTTTTAATGTTGTAATAAATATTTTAATACAATTTTAATATTGAAATATAATATTAAAGTATATAAGATATATTTTTTCATACATTATTTATAATGCATTTTATTTTTTGTTATATTTTAATGTTTATTAGCAATGTTTTTCATGTTTTTTATCAAACAAAAATATATTTAAATAAATATATATTAAAGTATAATAATTAAAGTAGGATATATATTTTATATATACTATTTAAATGTATGTATTTTTAAATTTATCATACTTCAATATTTTTTATTTTATATTTATAATTAATTTTAAATTGTCTTTGTTTTTGCAGCTTTTAAATAAAATTAAAATCTCAATATATATAAAGTATAATATATATTAATTTAAATGTTGTATTAGTATATGCTATACATTAAAATATTTTATTTTGATATATTTGAATTATATTATTTTAATATTTTATGAGATTAGAGATTTTATAAGATTTTTTTATAACCCATAATCTCAAAATTCATAACTTTTTCATAGCACGTCAGAAAAAAATGACCTAAGAATGTATTGATTTGGTAATAGTGTTGATTGTTTGAGCACTCGTTCATACTGAAGCTGGTGTAGGGTTGTGGGTGGGATCTGGACGTTCAAGAGAGTAATCAGAGTAAAAGAATAATCACGGCAATAGTCATCATAGCCTAATCACTTTTCATATTCAAATGAGAGGCAGACAAGAGCAGCACATGCTCATCAGCCCCTTTTGAAGAGAAAAACACAACATATGATTGGAAACACTCATTACTTCTGTCCTACAGCTCATCAGCTCAGACGCACTGCTGGGAATCGACTGTAATCCTACTGAGAATATGCTTAACTCCCAGAAATGTCTTAACTTTTTGCTAATGTTTAAAAGCTCGGCTTTAAGGAGGCAGAGAGTTTTGCTCTGGTGATGGTTGAAGAAACTCTCTCAAGGGTTTTCTTCGATGATAATCCGTTGGCAGAGCTTTTAAACAGCTAGTTAGGCTGGTTAAGGGAAAGATGAAGAATCTGTCATCATTTACTCACTCTCATGTTGTTCTGATGTTTAGAAGAAAGCTTCATGCGGTGGCTTTCTAAACAGTTGAGTAGTTTTGTTTTGTATGAAAGCTGGGAGGTTTTAAAAGAGTGCTAAGGGAATTAACACATATTAATATATTTAATGAATTAATTGTATGAATGTACCTCTGAGGATTCTGACTGTCTTCAGAAAAGATTGGATGGCATTTTGATTTCATCTTCACTCCGTGTAATACCTAATAAAGTAGTGTTTTAATCGCAATGCTGTTTTGTTTCGGAGGTTACGGGAAACGTTGTAATTATGCTGTTCCATAAGCGCCACCTGCTGTCAGAGACTGGATTTACAGAGACTTAAGGCGGTCGCACACCGAACGAGAAGCGCAGCGCCGCGTCTAGGACAACTCGAGGTATCGCACACCTTCTATACTAATAAATGACCTGAAGTGTGTTGTAACGGTTGTGTCCTGGTGAATTCAGTAGGTGGCAACCGACGACAGTGAATGTAATCACGACAGACAATTGCTACATAGGCCTATGCTGTAATATTTTGCGTATGTAAAAATGTCTCTACAATTTTTTAAAGGAACGTATACATTTAATTCTATATGTTTACATTTTATTCAAGCTGTAAAACTAAGTTATACTGTATTTTGCAGCAGTGGTATCTTGGTATAATGTATTAACAACGGTTTGAGACAAATATGATGTTATTTAATATAAAACAATGCAGATGGCGCTCTGTGGCGCGGCAGGAATTTGAACAGCGTCCTGAGTCGTTGCTGGGCGCTGTGGACAGACGCCGAATGACGCCGCCGGTGTGTGTACACTCATAGAAAACAATGTGTTCGAATTTTAAAGACATGACGCGACGCGGCGCGGCGCTGCGCATCCGGTGTGCGACCCCTTTACATTCACACTCAGCCGGTGTGCAGTTTCTGTCTCGACAAAACAGACTGGATTTGCATGTCCTGCTGTAGATTTTGACCGGATTATGAAAAACAATATCTAGAATTATTTATGGAGCAGATAAAATACTGTACATATAATCATTTATTAATCAGTTATCATTTTTACTTAACCCTTTTCTTTATTTAAAGGCTGACATGTGAGGTTTACTATTTTATGAAACCTTTTCAAAGTTTTATTTGAATGTTTTGTACATGTTATTAGATAAACTGCAGTCAGAAATGTTGTCATTTAAAATCCGGACATCATTGTTAATATAATAGTTTTATTGTTTATGCAATCAAAGGTCATTTGATATGTTTGTTGGTTTGGTGAAGTGATTTATGTTGGCACATTTGAACAAAACAGTGATAATAATGATGATAACCATGATATTTTGGTCACTATAATCGTGATCTGAAACTTTCAAACTGCTACATCTCTAATTTTTTTGTGTTATTATTATGGATTACTTGTGGATTATTTTGGTGCTTTTATCAGCTGTTTGAACTCTCATTATGACGGCACCCATTCACTGCAGAGCATGCTTTGTTTAGTTTGAATCAGTTTTTCACTGAAAAACCATAGCTCTTGCATTTGTATTTTTGCTTCAATAATTGCATGCATGCAAGCAAAAGCTAATATTTTGTGTCATTAACAGCAAATCTGTCGATATTCATTGAAAATCTTTCCCCACTTAAGTTGCATTTGCAACTCTGCTTCGATATTTGCATGCATGAAGTCTGAGGAATGAACGAAATGAATGATGCATTTATATAGAGCTTTATTGTGTATTGTTGTACACCCAAAGCGCTTTACAATCATGTGGCGGGGTCTCTTCTCAACCACCACCAGTGTGCAGCATCCACTTGGATGTTTTGTCTCTCGATGCACCAAATTTGAATATGCACAGACTTTGATCTGTTTGATTTTAGTCTACTTTTATGGCAGTTTTATGCATTATTAGAGCTTGACAGAAGCTGGTAACAGTATATTTTAATTTAATGCACAAGAGCAGCATGAACATGGCTGTCCTTTTGCTTTAAAAGACTCTAGGAATGATACGATAAACCAAGAGAAGGAGCCTGGCCTTGACCAGCTTCAGAAAAACACATTGAAAACATTCAGCCGCTTCATTATTTAATCTCCCGGTCTTTGGATAAGCATCATGAAATATCCCATTTCATGCGGAGAAAATAAGCCACGGCACATTAACCCGTGCGGTTAACCCTCGATGAACGGGCTTGGACCACAGAAACCCTGTTATGATGTACAGTATCTGGGAAGCAGATGTCATGTTGTTGTTGTGGACGGCGGTTCTGTGGCGAAGGTTTGGTAAAAGCAGGTTAGGACCTACTTTGGGATCCTCTAGAGAGGTTATAGTGATAACCTTAGATAATTAGCCTCAGGTCTCTCGCTGCCCGTGCGTTTGGGAAGCGTCGGTAGATAACGGCACATGTTGTGCACCAGCGTAAACATATTTATCTCCAGATGCACCTGGCTGCTATATCTACAGCTGTAGGAGATTGATTTCAGTCTGAAAAACCACAGGATCACACCGTATCACCTCAAATATTCCTTTGCATGTACTTTATCATGTTCTCGGGACATTATTCAGCCCAGTTTCACGTCGGAAATGGCTCTCGATGTCCTCATGTGGCCTGCTAGTCTTTATCCTGAATGTGGGTTTATTATAATAGCACTCAAAAAGTGCACTTTTCATTGTAATAATATATAGGTTTGGGGTCAGTATGATATATTTTTAGAATTAATTCATACTTTTAATTAGTAAGGATGCATTATCTTGATCCAAATTGCCAGTGAAGACATTTATAATGTTACAAAATATTTATATTTCATGTAAATGCTGTTCTTTTGAAATTTATGTTCATCAAAGTTTCCTGAAAAAAAATCAGTTTCCACAAAAATATCAAAAAAAACTGTTTTCAACATTGATAATAATCAGAAATGTTTCTTGAGCAGCAAATCAGTATATTATTATGATTTCTGAAGATCATGTGACACTTTATTTTTTGAAACTTTTCCAAAGCCTTAACAAAGAACTTTTGTTTTTGCAAATTGCAATTTTTTTCTCTCCCATATTAGCCTCTTCTGCCAAAATAAATGTAAATATACATAAAATATAACCAAATATAATACAAATAATCATAAATAGCATACAGAATATATAGATCAGCGTTATATACACATGTATAAGTAATCATATCCATCATAAATAAATGAATATACAATCTAAAAATGATGAAATAATTATATGACATAAAGAGTTTTCATTGTCTCGTGTGATTTTGGGTTTCCAAATCCTATCTTTGAACAGATCAAGTTACTTTAAATTGTAATAATATTTCATGTAATACAGTTTGTACTGTATTTTTGATCAAATACATGCAGCAGCAGAGATTTCCATTCAAAAACATGATTTTTTTTACACTTGAGTGTTTTATAGAGATATGATTTACATAACTCCGCCTCCTGTCAGTGATGTCACGGTCTGAGGCTTGCGGTGCTGCGTTAGATTCAAAGCAGTCATTAGCATCGACCTGCAGCTAATGCAATCAGACAGATTCAAACAAACAGCTAATGAATGAATGATCTGACTAACTATACAGCGAGAGAAAAGACGAGGAAACTCTGACACTTTTAAAAGCAGTGATTTTCTTTTCTCCTTGGATTCGGTTTAATGGGAAATAATGATTCAAATGAAAGTCTGAAAGCGTCTGAGACTCATAGTGGCTTTCTATCTCAGAAATGACTGCAGCGCTCATTAGTGTGGGTTTTATAATAGACGATGTCAATATTTAGAGTATATGCATCTGACAGTACATGGTCAGATAGGACAGCTTTCGGTAGCATGTGTCTGTGTTCATGCACATTCGTGTTTTCTGTCACGTTTGTGTTGTAAAGCCGTGGTTTCTCCCAAACGCAGTGTTGTTCACGGGAGCTGAGGATGTTGCATCAAGCTTGCATCATTGATTGTGTTCAGCGCTGGACTGTTTTGAGAAGAGAAGGATTGAGCCGTGAGACCTGCTGTCATTTACTGGGATGTCTCAGCGGTTCTTACATTGCCCCGCTGTATTCATGAGCATCACAGCAGCAGGAGAGCACATGATTCAGTGATTCAAGGCTATTAGCTGCGTGTTTTTCATGTGTACATTTAGTGACATTTATAATAATAAATACATATTACTATCTAGGATTTATTTGAATAGTTTGTTTATTTATTCAATTTAATTTGTTACTTATTTTCAATTAGCATTTTTTGTGCTTCAACTTATTTCAGCTAGTTGCCAAAACAACATTTGCAATTATTTTATTTTATTTTATTTATTTTAATTAACATTTAATTATTTAATAATACAATTTTAACAGCTAAATGATTTCAAAATATGATGCAGCTTTTGATTCAAGTATATTCCTTTACATTTAATTAATTAATTAGCTTTTACTTTTGAATTTAAAAAAAATATTTTATTTTTATTTATTTATTTTTTTTATTTTTTTTGTGAATTTGTTCTTTTGCCTTTGTGTAATTTATTAAGGTTTATTTTTTATTTCACTTTAGTTTATTATTTTTAATATTATTATTATTTCCTTAAAAACTTACTGTTTTAAATTATAATTCAAATGTTCTTATTTTTTTATTTTAAACATTTAAACACTTTATTTAATTTCAGCTTTGTTTCACTTAACTCCAGTTTTAGTTTTAGTTGAGCTTTAATTGGTATTTATGTCCATGTAGTAATAGTTTTTGTCGGTCCGTCTTTACAGAAGTGTTCTTGGTTCTATGGGCTTGTTCACACCAGTAACACTAATTCTGCCCTAACAAGCAGCACTGATGAACAGAGTGCAGTTAATAATGTCACACAGCGTCGTTCATGATGACTACAGCAGCGGCTCTCATGCGATGCTGCGCTCTGTAACAATCATTTACACCTGCCTCTGAAAACATGGCCCGGCTGGCACGTTTATCCTGTGTGATTTCTCACACGCTCGCTGTGGCCGTCTCGCAGCATCCCAGAATGCCCCAGTGTTTGTGTCTGTGTTTCAGAGGTGCTGAACTCGATGTGCGTTTACGGGCCCAGAGACGTCCCGCCGGGGCTCGTGGGTAATTGCACCTTCTGCTGTTGGACGTGTGACAGCGAGGCCTCATGGGAAGGTCACATGCAAACACACACCGACGCAATTAACCGCCGAATGCAGCCGACTGACTAATGCACACCAACGCTTTATTTCAGTGTCGAGATTTAAGATTAAAGTTCACGTGCAGTGGAGTGAAAACTCTGAGCAGTGTTATTTTAGTGTATTTTATATACTATTATAATTTGTATTCATATTTTGAGTTAGCTTTTGTTTAATATAATTCGATTTTATTTATTTATTTATAGTAATTTTATTATGGGCTTTATCTATTTTCATTACTTTATGGTCATTATAAATATTACTATTTATTTATTTTGTTTTATATTATCAGATATCATTTTATTTATTTATAGTAATTTTATTATGGGCTTTATCTATTTTCATTACTTTATGGTCATTATAAATATTACTATTTATTTATTTTGTTTTATATTATCAGATATCATTTTATTTATTTATAGTAATTTTATTATGGGCTTTATCTATTTTCATTACTTTATGGTCATTATAAATATTACTATTTATTTATTTTGTTTTATATTATCAGATATCATTTTATTTATTTATAGTATTTTATTATGGGCTTTATCTATTTTTATTACTTTATGGTCATTATAAATATTACTATTTATTTATTTTGTTTTATATTATCAGATATCATTTTATTTATTTGTAGTAATTTTATTATGGGCTTTTGTCGTTTTTAATACTTTATGGTCATTATAAACATTACTATTCATTCATTTTTAGTTTTAGTTCAGTTAGTAATTTTAGTGCTTCTACTATAACTTATTTTAATTAGTTGATAAGGCAACATTTCATTTTTCACATTTATATTTGATTTGATTTTATATGAATTTCAATTAAGTCATGTTTTAATAGTTTTATTAATGATAATAAACCTGACTCTGAGACCACAATCAATAAATAAATAAATAAATAAGCAAAGAAAATGTATGAAGGAATTAAAAAAAGAATAATTTCACACTATTCGAGAATATTTAGATTTTTTTTAAAGTAATTAATAATTTATTTGTTTTTGTTTGTAAATTAAAAAAATAATTAGCTCACACTCTTTGAGAATTTTTTTTATATATTTTTTTTAAGTAATTCATTTTTAAAGTGATCCCCATTGAATAATGCAAATCTATTAAATTTTTTAGAATTTTTAAATTGAGATTTTAATACATTTCTGTAGTTTGATGTCAGGATTTGCACATTTATTTCAAATGATCTGAAAATGACAAAAGCTCAGGTGAGACGTAGTGCAGGTGTTTCCTTTGTACAACTTGTAAAAATAAACTTAAGTTAAGAATAGCAGTTTTCATAATCACTGTTATCCTTCACAAATGATACAAATATCAACACAAATATAAATATTTTCCTCCGAGACTGTGTAAGTTAGCTGTGAAACCCCCAAAGGTCAGAGAAGATGCTTCAGTCTCTCTTGAAGCTTTGCGTGAGGATTAAACATGGAACCGCAGTGAAAATCGACTCTAATTCAGCGTCTGGTGTAGATGTCAAACAAGCGCTCGATATCACGTTGAAATGAAAACGCTATTCTGTACATCAGAAAATTCATCTCTTTTATATCCAAATGTAAAACTACAGTAAATGAATGTTTCCGTTCATATCATACATGACGTTTTATCCAGTCTTGTAATTGAAATAAAAAGAGGCATGGCATGTCAAATGAGAACTCGATCCCCGCAGACGTGCAATTATGAATCTATGCAAATTGAATCTTTCATGGCATTATGCATTTGTCATTGACCTGCCGTCTGAATGTGTCTGAATCACAGATGCTTGTTCTTACATAACGTCTCTTATCTGGTGACTTTATGAGGCTTCTGAGAGGTTTTCAGTCATTATTTCATGAGCGAGAGTCTGTCGCGCTGTTCTGGGGTCAGACTGAACATTAATGAAATATAAATCATATTCACTTCAATGTTTGATTAAACTTAGGACCTACAAAAGTTAGCAAATGCTGTAAAAATGTTAATGCATCAATGTAAACCAAAGAGACTTTATTGTAAAGAGTTAGCAAAAACTTACAGAGGAGTTAAAGGAGGGTTAAAAGTAAACATTCAGAGATGTATTTTTACTGTAAGGCAGTTTGTCCTGCGCTGGGCGTCGAGAAGGTGTTGATGTGCGGAACGAATTGAGGCTTATGGAGAACAAGGAAGCTTAAGGACCTGGAGAAAATACAGAGAGAAAATAAACCGCTGGCAATATTCATCATGCTTTCCTCCACACATGGCTTCTTTAAGATAAAGGACATGTCTGCATTCAGACCACTGGTCTTTCAGTATCATTGAAATACTATTATAGTTGTTGTTAATATTTTGATTTAGTTTATTTGTATATTTTCTGTTTTTAAATTGTAATTGTAATTTTAAATTATTTGCCTTTTTTTCAAAATATGTATATATATTTTTTTCAGGTTTTTTTATTATTACAACCAATTGAACTAAATGAAAATGAGAAAATTGAAAAATTCGTTGAAACACTTGAGGTAGATCAACTAAAACTAGACAATTTTTTTTTAACCTAAATAGTAATATTAAAAAAATAAGAAGTAATAAAAGTAATAAGTCAGTAAGTAAATAAATAAATTAAATTTAAAAAAGTATTACAGAGTTTTAATTCACTCTTCCACGAATTAAGGCCTAAAAAGGTCTTAAATCATAGTAGAAATCTTAAATTCATAAAGTCATGGCATTAAATACACAAGAGTCATGGCACTGAACCCCCCCCCCCCCAAAAAAAATACGTCCCTTAGTTTTTTTGTCTTATTTTATAGAACAAATATCTAACCATCAAAACAACAAATTTACAACAAAACAACAAATCTGTTGTTTTTGTCCTTTTAATTACTTTTAATTATTTAATTTGATATTAAATACTTTATTATATAATATTATATTATATACTATTATTTGATATTAGATAAAAAAAATATGTCTATATCATTTTTACTTTTAGTTGCTTTATTATATCAAATAAAAAAAAGAGAATTAGAAATCCTTGGAGGTTGAAAGTAAAATTAATTACTGGAAATAAATCAAAACTAAACCTGAAATAGAGATAGAAATACATTCAACCTAAATAGTAATATAAAATAAAGTGTGTGTACGTGCACACACACACACACACACACACACACACACACACACACACACACACACACACACACACACACACACACACACACACACACACACACACACACACACACACACACACACACACACACACACACACACACACACACACACACACACACACACACACAATAAAAAGACAAACACACAACAAATTTACCTAAACTTAATAAATAAAATAAAATAAATACATACAATTAAAGACTAATTAAAATCGAGAAAAACAATGTGAAACAAAATGTTTTTATTTTATTTCAGTTAAGTTGTTTACAGTAAGAATGTGATTTGTTTTTCATGTGTCACTGTATCACGCTTTTATTCGTCTGGAGTAAATGAGTCAGATCTCTCACATTCAGAGTAATTAAACGCAGGATGATGTAAACGAACACAGTGAATCTCTCCACTGTAGGCTGACGTCCAGAAGTTCAGATAAAGAATGGTTTAATTAATACAAGGTGTCGTAGGATCGATGGGAAATGAGATACAATGCTCAAAATGTTCATTTAGTAATGCGTCCTGAGCATTAGCACAGTATATAATTAAATTAGCTGTGTGTACTGAGTCTACCTGAGGAAAACGAACCAATAAAGATATATGAGATAAACCGAAACATGTCTTTATTATTTCTATTATTAGAACTACAAAAATAAATAAACAAAAATCATTGACGGACATCAAAAGTGACCATGGATTGTGTCAGAATGAAATGGTTTGAAAACTACATATAAGTGACAAAGATGTTTGCCGGCTCTTATTATCTTCATAAAACCCATTGTTGCAATTCCTATGATGAGTATCATATTCATAAGCTTCCAAGGCTGTTCCTAAAACAAAACCATTAGCATCATTTCATTACCTCAGTAAATGACATCTGCCATCACGGGGGGCTTCAGCGGATTCAATTAGCTGTGGTGTTTGTCTGTGCGTTTAATACCCAGCAGCCTGTGTTTCTGATGACTGGATGTAAACACAGCAGACCTGAGAACAGCCCAGAGCGATTACTCACCAGAAACTCTCACAGCGGACCTGAGAACAGCCCACAGCGATTATTCACCAGAAACTCACACAGCAGACCTGAGAACAGCCCACAGCGATTACTCACCAGAAACTCACACAGCAGACCTGAGAACAGCCCACAGCGATTACTCACCAGAAACTCACACAGCGGACCTGAGAACAGCCCACAGCGATTACTCACCAGAAACTCACACAGCAGACCTGAGAACAGCCCACAGCGATTACTCACCAGAAACTCACACAGCGGACCTGAGAACAGCCCACAGCGATTACTCACCAGAAACTCACACAGCAGACCTGAGAACAGCCCAGAGCGATTACTCACCAGAAACTCACACAGCAGACCTGAGAACAGCCCACAGCGATACTCACCAGAAACTCACACAGCGGACCTGAGAACAGCCCACAGCGAAACTCACACAGCAGACCTGAGAACAGCCCTTCACTCACCAGCCCACAGCTTGAACAGCCCACAGCGATTACTCACCAGAAACTCACACAGCAGACCCGAGAACAGCCCACAGCGATTACTCACCAGAAACTCACACAGCGGACCTGAGAACAGCCCACAGCGATTACTCACCAGAAACTCACACAGCAGACCTGAGAACAGCCCACAGCGATTACTCACCAGAAACTCACACAGCGGACCTGAGAACAGCCCACAGCGATTACTCACCAGAAACTCACACAGCAGACCTGAGAACAGCCCACAGCGATTACTCACCAGAAACTCACACAGCAGACCTGAGAACAGCCCACAGCGATTACTCACCAGAAACTCACACAGCAGGACCGAGAACAGCCCACAGCGATTACTCACCAGAAACTCACACAGCAGACCTGAGAACAGCCCACAGCGATTACTCACCAGAAACTCACACAGCAGACCCGAGAACAGCCCACAGCGATTACTCACCAGAAACTCACACAGCAGACCTGAGAACAGCCCACAGCGATTACTCACCAGAAACTCACACAGCAGACCTGAGAACAGCCCACAGCGATTACTCACCAGAAACTCACACAGCGGACCTGAGAACAGCCCACAGCGATTACTCACCAGAAACTCACACAGCGGACCTGAGAACAGCCCACAGCGATTACTCACCAGAAACTCACACAGCAGACCTGAGAACAGCCCACAGCGATTACTCACCAGAAACTCACACAGCGGACCTGAGAACAGCCCACAGCGATTACTCACCAGAAACTCACACAGCAGACCTGAGAACAGCCCACAGCGATTACTCACCAGAAACTCACACAGCGGACCTGAGAACAGCCCACAGCGATTACTCACCAGAAACTCACACAGCAGACCTGAGAACAGCCCACAGCGATTACTCACCAGAAACTCACACAGCAGACCTGAGAACAGCCCACAGCGATTACTCACCAGAAACTCACACAGCGGACCTGAGAACAGCCCACAGCGATTACTCACCAGAAACTCACACAGCAGACCTGAGAACAGCCCACAGCGATTACTCACCAGAAACTCACACAGCGACCTGAGAACAGCCCACAGCGATTACTCACCAGAAACTCACACAGCAGACCTGAGAACAGCCCACAGCGATTACTCACCAGAAACTCACACAGCAGACCTGAGAACAGCCCACAGCGATTACTCACCAGAAACTCACACAGCAGACCTGAGAACAGCCCACAGCGATTACTCACCAGAAACTCACACAGCGGACCTGAGAACAGCCCAGAGCGATTACTCACCAGAAACTCACACAGCAGACCTGAGAACAGCCCACAGCGATTACTCACCAGAAACTCACACAGCAGACCTGAACACCTACACACACACACACACACAGAACAGCACACACACACTCACACACACACACACCACACACACACACACACACACACACACACACACACACACACACACACACACACACACACACACACACACACACACACACACACACACACACAAATAAAATAAGGTTGCTTGGATGTACTTGCTATGGAAACAAATGGGGCTAAATTAATTTAATACATATTAATAAATATGTTAAATGTACTCAAAAGAAAAGTACATTTATTTGATCAAACATGCAGTAAAATCAGTAAAAATTGTGAAATAGTATTTCAATTTCAAATAGATTTTTTTATGTCAATAAAGTAAAATGTAATTATTTCTGTTTCAATACTGTATTTGCAGCATCATTACTCCAGTATTCAGTGTCACATGATCTTCAGAAATCATTATAATATACTGATATTTACAGCTCAATAAACATTTCTGATTATTATCAATGTTGAAAACAGTTGTGCTGCCCAATATTTTTGTGGAAACTGTGCCTTGATATTGCTATTATTATGATTCTCATCATTATTATAATTTACACTTTTCAGCTTCATAATAAATAATTTTTTAGACCTCATTTTACTATATCATATATTAAATATAGTCAACATTAATGGCTGTGTTCAGAATAGCATATACGATTCTACCCTTACTTTTTTGACATATTAAGTGTTGCATTTTGTTTACTGTTATATACATTTTGCAATGCATACGTTAAGAAGTACACTAGTATTTTGTTCTGAATAATATTTACATAGCAGTACACAACCATGATGTGCTAATCCGAGTCAGAAATCCTCTTTCCATCCTCGTATACACAGCAGAAAACATCACACTGTGAAACACTTGTTTCTGAAGATAAAACACACATGTCGTGATCTACAAACACTGCAGAAATGTCAGAAAGCCTGCGTGAGATGTCTGATGCTCTGTCTCTGTAAAAGAGTACAGAAACCCAGGGGACAAACACTGAGAAATGAAACAGAAAACACTGGAGGGACGTTTACCTTTACCAGGACTAAAGGATGCCAACACGCCGGCCAAAAACAAACATTTGCTGTTAATTTACTCGCCCTCATACCATACAAGATAACTTTTTTCTTCTTCAGTAGAATAGTAAAGATGATTTTTAGCTGAAACCATGGTTTCTTGCGTGATTCATAAAATGCAAGTCAATGGCTACCGGCACTTTGAGAGACAAAAAGGCAAATACAGGCATCACAAAATTAATCCCTGTGGCTCCTGATGATATATTGAGGTCTTATGAAGAGAAACGATCGGTCTGTGAAAGAAACTGAACATCATTTACAACATTATTACCTGTAATCCAGAGCCTCAGACAAACGGGGAAATATTATAATTTTTTATTCATTCAGACAGTTTATTTCAATGAACAGGTTCAATTCACTAATTTGTTAATGTAATCAATCACACAATGATGTAATATATATGCAATTATATTATTAAAGCACCAATAATGATGTGAAACGTGGATGTTTTACATGTCTAAATCGTTTAAAGTGAATAAACTAGCCGAACCATGAGAAACCTTCATTCGTCCCTTCATTCAAGTGTTGGTTCACTCGTGCTCGTATCAGCGGCTCATCGGTCTTCAGTCCGAGTCGAACTCTTTCCTCAGTTCAGTGACTGTTGGAGGAACTGGAGCATTGAATCAGTTCATTAATCACATGATCAGATACGCTGCTATTTCAGCTCATGTCCAGTCGGAGTCACTGTCAGGCGTCTGAAAGGGATGTCTGTCACGCCTGTGTTTTTTTTTTTTACTTTCAAAGTGCCGGTAGCCATTGACTTGCATTTAATAAATCACAAAGGAGCACAGTTTCATCTAAAAATCTTCTTTACTGTTCCACTAAGGAAAAAAGCCATCTTTGATGGTCTGAGGGAGAATATATTAGCAGCAAATGTTAATTTTTGGGTGAACTATCCCTTTAATACAGAGTTTTTATGGTATGTCTAAAGAACAATGAATGTACTGCTTCATATTTTCTCTTTGATATCATGAAATTGGTGCACTTAAGAACAATCGTCAGCTCTATAATCTCAGTGTCCCACTTTTCTAGAGAAAGACGCTGAAAACTGAGGCGCTTAAATTGAGTCGCTGCCTACGTAGGCTGCATTTTAAGACATCATAAGTCTGTTCCCGGTGCGCAGGCTGAAGGTAGGCAGCGTGATTATAGCCTTTAAGATGTTTTCTTTTGGCCAGATGCTGAAAAACTCATGAAGAGCGCTAATTTCTTTCCATGCAGCGCTGAAATCTAGTGGCAGAGCTGCGATTAGCGCGTGGCGTCCTTCCAGGACCGTCATACGTGAGCTAATCTACTTCTGGCTGAGATGGATTACAGCGAGAGACCCGCTTCAGACGCTGTGTGTGTGATTACAATCAGACAAGACACTGGAATCTGATGGGCCGTTCAACAGCCATCGCATGGGTCGGCTTGAATCTAAAGCAGCTCGCAGTTGTTTGGGTTTCTTCGGTGATCCTGACAGAAGGTGAACTTCAGTAACCGTTCTGAGATTCAGAATCAGAATCAGAATGAGCTTTATTAGCCAGGTATGTTTACACATACAAGGAATTTGTTTTAGTGACAGAAGCTCCACAGTGCAACAGAACGACAGTGACAGGACAGGACACAGACAACAAAATAACAATATACAAATAGGCAATGTACAAAATGACAAAATCATAATATACAATACAGACAATTATGTGTGAGGTCTGATGTGCAAATTTGAAATGAAATAAATAAGTGTGTGTGGTGAATAAATAATTGTATAATAGTGTTGTGTGTTCCACGTTTAATGTCAAGTGTTCATGAGATGGATTGCTTGGGGGAAGAAACTGTTCCTGTGTCTGGTCGTTCTGGTGCTCAGAGCTCTGTAGCGTCGACCAGACGGTAACAGTTTAAAGAGGGAGTGTGCTGGATGTGAGGGGTCCAGAGTGATTTTACAGCCTTTTTGCTCACTCTGGATAAGTACAGTTCTTGGAGAGTGGGGAGGGTTGTACCAATGATTCGCTCAGCAGTCCGGACTACCCTCCGTAGTCTTCTGAGGTCAGATTTGGTAGCTGAGCTGAACCAGACAGTTAATGATGTGTAAAGGACGGATTCAATGATGGCAGAGTAGAACTGTATCAGCAGCTCCTGTGGCAGGTTGAACTTCCTCAGCTGGCGAAGGAAGTACAACCTCTGCTGGGCCTTTTTCACCATGGACTCAATGTGATTGTCCCACTTCAGGTCCTGAGTAAATTGTGGTGCCCAGGAACCTGAATGACTCCACTGCAGTCACCGTGCTGTTCATGATGGTGAGTGGGGAGAGAGCAGGGGTTTCCTCCTGAAGTCCACGATCATCTCCACTGTTTTGAGCGTGTTAAGCTCCAGGTTGTTAAGACTGCACCAGACAGCCAGCTCCTTAACTAGGGCCCTATGAAATCTGTTTTATTTTTTCCCAAATTCCGTTTTATTTTTTTCAGTTTTTTACTTTTTCATTTTTCTGGACTCCTTTTTAATGGTAAAATAAAATTGTATTAATCAAAAAGCATGTCTAATTAATTAAAACCATGAAACTTATACAATTTAACATAAATGTATTAAAAGTGTAACAAAAGTGACATGATTAAGGCCGTATTCATTTTTTATCACCTTATGTTTTATTGTTACCAAATTCTGTGTTTTAGCACGTCTAATTATTTGAATGCATACAAACTATTTTTATTTATTCTTACAGTAGCCTTAGTGAATGTTTTTTCCCCCTCAGAAATTCTGTGCTGTGTATTTTACTGGTTATCAGATGGATGCATACAACATTGATTTAATTTATATTTTAATTAATGAAAAATAAACTAACATTTTTGGCAAATAAAGGGGATTTACTATTAAAATAAAATATTTAGTGATTATTTCTTAAAAATATTTTTATTTTTTTCAACAGTAGTAGTAGTATTACATACATTCTACTAAATAATAGTAATATAGCCTATTTCTGGCACAATATCTTTAATAAGTTAAACCGAACTCTTATTTTGACGGGTTGCCGTGAATACCTTTAAAGTTATTTGTGTATATGATGCTAGTTTAGTTTTAAATTAAATGGTAAAATGCTTGTGAAGTGACTCTCAGATCAGTTTTGGAGATATTGTTCATGTATTTATGTCCTCATTGAGACGGAAGATGCTGAAGTCACCGCGAGCGCGCTGTGTAACTTATGTAAATAAAACCACGCATCTGCTCCATTCATACAGAGACGCGCAGAACATGCAGGATTCATATTTAATTCAACTTTTGCGGCTTAATATTTACAGATACTAGTCCATGTCGTGATTTGATTTAAGTGTAATGACCTACTTTTGATTAATTCATCCAAACTTTGACAATTTCCGTTACATTCCGCATTAAAATGTAAATTCCGTTTTTATGACTGGATTCTGCATCGCGGAAATCATAGGGCCCTACTTAACCTCCTGTCTGTAAGCAGACTCGTCACCGTCCTGAATGAGGCCGATCAGTGTGGTGTCATCTGCAAACTTTAGGAGCTTGATGGAGGGGTCTTGTGGGAGGGGTCCTGAAGTTCACCTCATGTGGGCCCCCCCACATGAATTGTAAAGCGCTTTGGGTGTACAACAATACACAATAAAGCGCTAAATAAATGCATCATTCATTCATTCATTCATTCATTCATCCGTCTTTAGATGTGCAGTCATTCGTGAACAGGGAGAAGAGCAGTGGGGAGAGAACACAGCCCTGAGGAGCTCCAGTGCTGATCGTGCGGGTGCTGGATGTGTATTTTCCCAGCCTCACTACCTGCTGCCTGTCTGTCAGGAAGCTGTTGATCCACTGACAGACGGAGGTGGGGACAGAGAGCTGTGTCAGCATCAGATGATGGTGTTAAAAGCAGAGCTGAAGTCTACAAACAGGATCCTCACATAAGTCCCTGGTCTGTCCAGATGCTGCAGGATGACGTGCAGTCCCATGTTGACTGCATCATCCACAGACCTGTTTGTTCTGTAGGCAAACTGCAGGGGGTCCAGTAAGGGTCCAACGGAAGCCTTCAGATAAGCCAAAACCAGTCTTTCAAATGATTTCATGGCCACAGAGGTTAGAGCCACAGGTCTGTAGTCATTAAGTCCGGTAATTATGGGTTTCTTTGGGACAGGGATGATGGTGGAGCATTTGAAGCATGCGGGGACTTCGCACAGCTCCAGTGATCTGTTGAAGATCTGTGTGAAGATGGGGGCCAGCTGGTCAGCACAGGTTTTAAGGCAGGCTGGTGACACACCGTCTGGGCCTGGTGCTTTTCTTCTTTTGCTCTTTCTGAAGACCTGGCGCACGTCATCTTTGCTTATTTTCAGTGCAGGTGTGGGGGAGAGGGGGGCTGCTGGAGGTGTTAATAGTTGTGTGGAGAGGTGTTCAGGGCGGGTGTGGGGTGTTTTTCCAAATCTACAGTAAAACTCATTAAAATCGTCTGCCAGTTGTTGATTCTCCACAGTGCTGGGGGATGGTGACTTGTAATTCGTAATGTCTTTCAAACCTTTCCACACTGAAGCAGAATCACTGGAAGAAAATATGTTCCTTAGCTTGCCAGAATAATTACTTTTGCCACTCGGAGATCAGGTTGAGATGGATGATAGATTATTATCAGTTTTTAATCTCAATATAACATAAACATATCTCAGTATGACCTTAATATTGTCTTAAAATGAAGAAACCACCTAGCAACCACCCAGAATATCTTAGCAACAACATAGCAAGACACTAGAAACCATTCTTCTTGATGTTGTTCAAACTAGGGCTGGGCGGTATATCGAGTTTGTACGCAATACCGTTAATCGATATACAGAAGTTTGATACGAGCGCATCTGAAAAATAAAGCTGAGGACAGACTGAGCTGCTGCGGAGAAAGTGAATAATCCAAGTAGTTCTAAACATGTGACAAGCTTTATATTAAGGGCATTAAAAAACGGTTCTCAACTTGTCCGCCTGGCTGAACAGCTGCACCAGCAACATACCGTTCGCCAATGAAAGACGTTCGTGCTGATCTATAGCATGCATATATGTAATAAAAAATCTTCTATTATGAGCGCGCTTGCTGCACATCTATATTTGAAATAATGAACTTAAGCGTGCAAAAGACACGACATGTGAACGGACCAAACCGAATGCAATGCATACTAGGGGTTGCACCGACTAATCTACTTCAGTGCTCTGCCGTGACGCTTTAAGCTTGACGTCGACTCGTCACTGATAATATAGAGGGTGCAACAGTATAATAAATCCACATTTACGCTCCGTTTCCAAACAGTTAAAATTACAAATTAATTCATACTCTGAAAGCGCTCCACAAGACATGGATGATTATATTACTGGATGCTGGAAATTGAACGGCAGAATGCATGTTTTAAACAGCTTATTGTACAGGTAAGTTAATTACGTTCTAATCTAATGCGCTGCTGCACTGTAACGCACACACATAGCTACAGACAGTAGCGCGTACAATACATCTCGCGCAGATCGCACAACATAGCTACAGACAGTAGCTCGTACAATACATCACGCGTGATCGCACACACCATAGCTACAGACAGTAGCGCTACAATACATCACATGCTGATCGCACACACATAGTACAGACAGTAGCGCGTACAATACATCACGTGCTGATCGCACACACATAGCTACAGACAGTAGCGCGTACAATACATCACGTGCTGATCGCACACACATAGCTACAGACTAGCACGTACAATACATCACGAGCAGATCACAACACATAGCTTCAGACAGTAGCACGTACAATACATCACGCGCAGATCACACAAATAGCTACAGACAGTAGCGCGTACAATACATCACGCGCAGATCGCACACACATAGCTACAGACAGTAGCACGTACAATACATCACGCGCAGATCGCACACACATAGCTACAGACAGTAGCACGTACAATACATCACGAGCAGATCACACACACATAGCTACAGACAGTAGCATGTACAATACATCACGCGCAGATCACACACACATAGCTACAGACAGTAGCGCGTACAATACATCACGCGCAGATCACACACACACATAGCTACAGACAGTAGCGCATACAATACATCACGCACAGATCACACACACATAGCTACAGACAGTAGCACGTACAATACATCACGAGCAGATCACACACACATAGCTACAGACAGTAGCACGTACAATACATCACGAGCAGATCACACACACATAGCTACAGACAGTAGCACGTACAATACATCACACGCAGATCGCGCACACATAGCTACAGACAGTAGCGCGTACAATACATCACGTGCAGATCACACACACATAGCTACAGACAGTAGCGTGTACAATACATCACGCGCAGATCACACACACATAGCTACAGACAGTAGCACGTACAATAAATCACGCGCAGATCACACACACATAGCTCCAGACAGTAGCGTGTACAATACATCACGCGCAGATCACACACACATAGCTACAGACAGTAGCACGTACAATACATCACGCACAGATCACACACACATAGCTACAGACAGTAGCGCGTACAATACATCACGCGCAGATCGCACACACATAGCTACAGACAGTAGCACGTACAATGCATCACGCACAGATCACACACACATAGCTACAGACAGTAGCGTGTACAATACATCACAGTCACAATACAATACAATACAATACATCATTCAGTCAACACTGTTCTGTGATTTCTCTGTAAAATAGCTTAGAAACTGAAAAGTTCAAGCATATATTTCTTAATAACTAAATCCCACAGCTTCACTACGAGTAGAGATACGCTGCCAGGTAAAATTAATTCACACGCAACCGCTCTCACTAATGCATTCAATCATATGAATGTAATCTTTACTGTACTACTTATTTGTATCTGATTTAGAACGAGCAGGAATCTGTGAGAAATATAACGAACCAAAGACTAAAGAACTGAAACAAATAAGCTGTTATAGGTGCAATAGTCATGTGGGCAGCGCTGTGTCATATTTCATAGCGGTGCACAAGGTGTTTGTCACTTATTTGTTCATTAATGACGTAATCAGCGACTAGTCGATTTTGTCTCGACTTTCAGCACATAAAAGTCGACTTTACAAAATCGACGTCGTTCAACCCCTAATGCATGCGTTTTCTTTCTGTCAACTGTCCCGAGATGCGAGCGAAGGTCTGGGATCAGCGTGCAGTAGCTCTTGTAGTGCAGACGAGATGCGCCGATGTGAAGCCGCTTTGAGAGAGTGAAAGAGAGAAGACGTGGTCCAGCTGAATCACTCACGCTGTTTTCAGATGACTGATTTAATCTGATATTGTGTGTGGATTTATTTACTCATCTAGCCTACATGCTATATTCAATAAATGTTTGCATGAATTTCCCTCATTATAAACTCGAAAGCTGCGGGAATGAGTAAAACTATCCGACATACACACAAATTCAGAACCTGATTAAATATAACTCTATTATACAGAGATTTATGAAATCAAATTCCATGACTTTTACTAAACTTTTCCAGGCCTGGAAATTGCTGTTTTAAAAATTAATGTTTTTCATGACCGTATGAACCCTATATATCGCCCAGCCCTAGTTCAAACTATTTATTGTTATTAGTTTCATTAATTTCTTATTTCATTTTTTTGTTTGTTTGCTTTTGACAAACGAGTTGCTTCGCACCAGCTAAAGCGACAAAGAACCGGTTAAAAATGGTTTGAACTTTGTGTCAGTACGTCATAAATATAACGAGGCATCAGTTTACTGTCTTGAGTTTCATCTTCGCTGCATCCAGTGTAGACAGCAACTGATTATAATATGTTCTATTGTATTGCTGCTCGTGTCCGGTGTAGACACCGTGTTATCATTGTTATTTCAGATTTTGTAAAAAAAATATTTTAGTGTTACATTTCTCAGCACAGTGTTTAATGATTTACCAATAATATACTATTGAAATTATACATGGTATAAAACATTATAATAAAATAATATATATAATATATGATTATAATATAGATAATATTTTTTTTACTAATAACTAAAACTAATAATTTGTGGCAGTTTTTTATAATTATATTTAAGAGTTCACTTTAGTATCAGTTTTTATTTTCATTCCATAATTTATTTTATTTCATTTATTTTAGCTAGTTTTGGAGTCATAAATATATTTTAAAAAAAAAAAATTGTGATTGTTTTTGTGTCATTTAAATTATATACATATATGATACATATATTTGTTTTAAAGTATAAAAATATCTAAAGAAAAGGCATCATTTAAATGTTGAAAGTTTTCTTTAATGGTTAACTTTTTCTAAAATTTGTTTCATTTCTTTTTTTTGTGGCATTTTTTTGTTTCTACATGTTTCATAAAGTACCATATATCAAAACCTAACTAAACTATCTGAAATGGATTTGTGTCTAGTTGTGCTTTTATTTTAGCTTGTATTTCTCTTGTAGTTTTCGGTGCTGATAGTGCGGCTGTCTCGCGTTTACACCAGAGGATCCTCTAAACGTGAGGTCAAACTGTGCTCCGAGCCCTTGAGATGTAAGAAACATCAGAAGTCATCGTTCCCTGAGCGAGACGAGCTTCACCTGCTCAAGGTCGGTCATTCAGTTCAGCAGAAATTAGCCGCTTCACCCGGTCAGCGGGGAGGTTCGCCGGGCTCATTTACATATGGAAATGAAGACAAACTCACACATGAATATTTCAGCGCCGCTGTAGAAGTGCCGCCGAGCGCTGGCTGTTGGTTTTGACGCCTGCCAGCGACTGAAAGACGGTGTCAGAGAGGCTCCTGCGAGTGTTTACCGCGGTTAATGACCTCTATTATGCCAGTGTTATTTTTACTGTCATCATTATCATAACCCCAGCGTGTGCGATTCATTTCTCCACCTCACCCCCCCCCGTACGCGAGCGTTCGCCCGCGACAGCAGAACAAAACGCGTCAATGATTCAATCACAGGCGTTTTCTCTATAGCTTGTGTTCCTATCCCGTCACTTCAGACTCCACTTCAGTCTGAAATAACGGCAGATGATGAGATTGACACATTTGAAGCAGACTGAAGTCATCTTTTGACAATCTGCGTGACATTATGGTTAAGAATCAAGTCAACATGAATCAAAATTGACTCTTAATTCATGTTTGCAATTCATTATTCCATAGAAAACCATATATTTGTTATCCAACAAGCAAAGTTGCATTCAGATCTGATTTCATTCTCATGTACATATAACAGTTTTCATGATCCAGACAACTATAAATGAATAAAATGATGGGTTAAAGGCCATTTTCTTCATTGTACTCATTAAATAGTATGTTTAATATGGAAAACATCATTAAAATGTTTTTTTAACACTTTTCATGTCAACTTTATTACACAAAGGCATTGCTTAAAGGTACAGTTCCCCCAAAAATACATTGATGCCATCATTTACTTACCCTTTGTGGAAAACCCAAACATATATTGTATGATATATATTTTAAGATACTTACTAACTAACTAAATAAACAAATCATGTAGAAAAACTAGATTGATTGCTTGGTTGAATGCTTGTTTTCTTCATTGATTGATTAGTCCTTACATTGAAAGCCAGTGATGTCCAGTTTTGTTTTGAACAGAGGTCGACTGATATTGTGTGTGTTATTATATATATATATATATAAGGAATCAGTGTCCAACACCAGACACATAAAGCCAGTTTAAAGGAAAGTGGTGTCTGTTTGTCCTTTTGAAATGATAAATACAATAAAACGCCTGCCTCTTCTCATAAAATATGGTAGTTTAGTTTATAGTGAACTGCTGGAAAGTTTTTACAAGCGAAAAAGTTTGAAGATCAATTTGAGGTCCAATCTAGCCGGACCATAAAGAAGAATCAAATGGAGTTGTGTGAACGTCAGCGGTGGAATTAGACGAGACGATTCACAAGGGAACAAACAGCTTTATTTCTGGGGAAAATGTCAAAGTGAAGACGGATCCTGAGCTGGACGTGTTTGTAGGAAACACGAATGATCGTCCACCGTCTGTCAAGGTCAAGGGTGCGAGAGAAGAAGAACTAGATGAAAAGACTGCTGGAAATAATGATGGGAGTTCATTACTGTAGCAAACACCTCCTGTCTTTATTTGTCAGCTGCTTCTTTGATCCAGACTTTGTTTAATCTGATATAGTTGTAGAGTTTGCTTTCTTCAGTTTTCTTTAGTAAGGGCTGCCGAAGTTAATGAACTGGTTTCATTTAACCCTCTGGTGCTCTTCGGTCATGTTTGACTCAAAAGTTTAATGTTTTGGGGGGGATTTTTAGAATTGTTTGGTCGAAACTTGGTCAAGGATTTTAGCACTTAACATGTAAAACAGAAACATCATGGACATGATTTGAAAATGAACAAAACAGCCATACTTGTGCTGTTCATGATCATATGAATGGGAAACAAATTTAATTAAGTGGAAAAGTTTGGTACGGCGCCCAAACAAACTCTCACTGAAAGCTCATTTTTGCATAATTAACCTCAAATTTGGAAGACAACTTATTTAGATTTATGGCTTTAATTTTCTCACAGTTTTAGAGTAAAACATGTTTTGGAAATATTTTTTCTTAAATTCAACAATAGTATTTTTGTGCATTTTTCACAACTTCTGTACGGTTTTATTTTATTTTTTAAATATTACATTATGACAGTAAAATCTAGTAAATACATTTTATTGCGGGAAAACAACAACAAAAGGTAATTTTAGTCTGCCACACGAGGAGCACCAGAGCGTGAAATCTCTCTGCACAGTTTAGTGTTTTTGCTATCTGGTGCCATTTTCATGTTTAATGATAAAACAAATAATGTACTGCCTGTTGAACTCTAAAGTGACATGGATTTGTAGCTATTTTAATTTCAGTTCAATTAATTTTGGAGGCATAACAATTTATTTTATTTTATTCTTTTATTTTCTATTTAATTTGGTTATTTTTTGGCTTTAATTTTTTTATTTGTTTAAACATAAATATTATTGATTTTTGTATTTTATGTATTACAATTTTCATTTTCAGGATTCTTTATTTTATATATTTATGTATTTGTTTAGCTTATAATGTCCCTTTTCTGTTTATTTATTTATTTTATGTGTCTGGTTATTACATGGTGCAGGATCATGAATATTAAAGAGCATAAATATAAAAACACAGTCTTAAGAGTTTGTTCTCTCTCTGTCGGCTTGAGCAAAACTCACACAAAGCCCGAGAGTCTCCAACAAGCCAAATTAGCTTGACCAAAGCCAGAGAGTTTGTTTTCCTTTTAGCACATCAATAATGAAATCAGCTTTTTATAGAGAACCAGTGAACATGAAATAACTAGTGTTTTAGGGCATTTTCTGATCACTGATTCATAATTGATTGGATCCCATAATTCTGTGGCAACTAGAAACCAGCACCTCAGATAATAATACGAGTTTAGAGCTAGAAAATGACTATGAAACATGATTTTGAGTGCAAAATTGAGCTCAGTTTGAGACATTGTTGAGATCTGCATGTTGAGATCCATTTACTTTCATTGCTTTTTAGGATCATTTTTTTCTTTCTTATTCGATTGTCATTTGCTCATCAGTGGTAAATGACACCACAATTAATATCTTTATTGGCAATAACGTTTGAATGATTCAGGCTCATAAATGAGTTTTGACACAGAAACAAAGTGAATAAGACACGAGTGGTTTACTCTCATGTATAGCGGTTCAGAATCACAGGGGACATGTCGTGTAGCAGCGTTTATCCGTCAACACACAAACATTTCGACCTCATTTCATCATTCGGTAAAGCTTCAGTTCACTCTTCATATCTTTATATCTCACACAATCACACGTTTGACTGAAGTACAAACAGATGCAGCGTATGAATCAAGCTTGTGTGATTGTGATAAAGATTATGTATTTCATACCAAACGTCACATATTATGCACTTTTTTAGCAGACTTGTTTCCAAAAGTATTTTTCCCATTTATTAAATTTTTTCCATAGATGTTTTAAAAATTCTTTGTTAAATGAGCCGTGGACATTATGTTGAATCACAACAGAAAGTGGATGAAAATCAGACAAAAAGACAAAGATACAAGAATGTGAACTTTATTGATGGAAATAACTACAATTCTATGAAGCATTGCAAATGAAATTAATCCGATTATAAATGATGGAGATTATAAATGGTTTTGTGTGTGTATTATATTACCATATACACACGCATGATGGTTTTGTGTGTGTATATATACACCATACACGCACACACATACACACACACACACACACACACACACACACACACACACACACACACACACACACCACACACACACACACACACACACACACACACACATGTTGGTTTTTTGGTTTACGGGGACTTTCCATAGGCGTAATGGTTTTTATACTGTACAAAACCGTATGGTGCTATTGCCCTACAACCTACCCTACACCTAAACTTAGCCCTCACAGGAGACGGTGCATTTCTATTTTCCCTCAAAAAAAACTCACTCTGTATGATTTATAAGCGTTTTAAAATTATGGGGACACTGAAAATGTCCTCATAAATCACCTTCTCCTTGTAATACCTATGTTTCATACCAAATTTGTGTCATTATAAACCACATACACGCACGCACGCACGCACGCACGCACGCACGCACCACGCATGCCCACACACACACACACACACACAAACACACACACACACACAACACAACACACACACACACACACACACACACACACACACACACACACACACACACACACACACACACACACACACACACACACACACACACACACATTTAAGCATTTTGTGGCGCTTTATGTGAGTTAGTGGAGCTAAAGATCTTTTTTGACTGCGTCTCTCTGATTTGTGGAAGTTTCTGTAGAGCATCATGGGTAATGTAGTTTTTCCACAACAAATTCTGCTATTAAAGATGATTATTTTAAAAATAAGTTGAATTAATGCATACAAAAGCACATTCAGTCGATTAACAGCCCCAGAGCTCACGCCAGGTCTGTCTTTAGTGGTTTATCAGGTATTGTTATTAAAAAAAATTATGAGTTTTTATTGTGCTCAATTAAATTTTAATGCTTAGAATTCTTCATCATATAGTTGCATAAAAGATGTGTTTTGAGCAAAGCATGAGTTATGAGTCAGTTGTTGAGGTGAGATGAGACGTGACGTGTGTGACGGGGCAGACAGACCTGACGAATGAGGTGAAGTAAAGCGAGACCCGGCCTCTGACCGACTTCAGCTCAAACACAGATACGACGAGACGTTACTGGGCCCTGAAGAGGAATTCAGATACACTGCAAGTAACAAGGACTTGTTATTAACAATACATTCTGGGAACTGAGACTAATCTAGGTTGAGAAACAGCTTCTAGTTGTGGAATTGATGCATGGGTTAGTGAGCTGGCTTGATGTCTACTGACTACAAGATCACTACTGAATAAAGAAAAAATACCAGTAATAATTATTATGATATATTAATAATGGAGCCTGGAAAGTGTAGCCTGTGAGCAATAATGATTTCCTCTTAAGAAAACATATTATAATTTAAAATAGTTTAAATAATAAAAATAAACAATTGACTATAATTTTAAGCAATTAGCAATTTCTGAAGATTCTAAGACATTGTTTATACTTTAATAAAATGGAAAGATCAACTTGTGAGAAAAGTTTCTCGAAAAAAAAATAAAATTAATACAAATTATAATAATAATAATACACTGAGCAGAATTATAAACGCAACACTTTTGTTTTTGCCCCCATTTTTCATGAGCTGTACTCAAAGATCTAAGACTTTTTCTAGACTATTTTTCTATGTTCACAAACACAAAAGGCCTATTTCTCTCAAATATTGTTCACAAATCTGTCTAAATCTGTGTTAGTGAACGAGATAATCATCCACCTCCAGGCATATCAAGATGCTGATTAGACAGCATGATTATTACACAGGTGTGTCTTAGGCTGGCCACAATAAAAGGATACACTCTAAAAATGGTTGAAAACCGGGATTCACCGTGAAGAGAACACCTCTCCAAAGTATCGAATGGGCATTTTCAAGTCGGGGGAACTGCATAAAACCAGTCAGTATGACGGCATGCACCATGCATCACGCAGACACATCTGACTCCACAAATTGAGTTTGTTGTTATGTGATCTGTGGGATGTTGGTCCACTCCTCTTCAATGGCTGTGTGACAGATTTGTGAACAATATTTGGATATCGGCAGGAACTGGAACACGCTGTCGTATACCAATCCAAAATTGTGATGCTGTTTATACTTTAATGAAATTTAATGAAATCTTTGAAAGAGCAACCTGTGAAAAAAAAAAAAATTCTAATGAATAAATAAATGATAATAACTTCATAAAATTCAGAGACATTGTTTATAGCTTAATGAAATGAGCTTTGAAAGAGCTTGTGAGTAATAAGAGTTTAATTTCTCACTGATAAAGAGACGTTTGAGGGAATCGCTGGGAAAACGACTTTCATCTACATTAATTGGTGTCACGAGGCACGTTTGATGACTGTGTGGAGTTATCATCTCCCTGATGGACGTCTGAAACGTGTCGCGAAAGCAATTAGCCAAACATGAGAGATTTCAGGAGAACTACAGCTGTTTCTCTCATATCCCTTTCCAGTTATGGCCTTTCACGAAGAAATCTCCTCACAAATAATAGCCGTATCTTGCAGGATGGTTTAATGTGAGAATCAATCACTCGGTAATCATATTTCATCTCACTCTGTGATGTTCAGATGCCTTGTTGTTCTTTTATGGTATCCATCGTTGCATTAATCTTCAAAGTTGAAAACAATCAATGGAAATGATGTGAGCTTGAGGGCTGAAATCCACATGAAAGTATTATAGTTCATCGACTGACACAAAACGTTTGCTTCATGAGTTCTTTCACTCCATCATATTTTAAGCAGTTTATAAACAGTCTATAAGCCACTTTATAGATATCTATGGAAATTGCAGGGACGTATTTTTATAAAACTCATTTGTTCTATCAGTTTTGCTGTGCAAGCAATTCGTTTTTTCAGCGTGCACACAATAACGAACAGCGTTTGCTTGTTTGTTGTTTGGGAAATATGTTGATGATTGTTATATGATGCAGTTAAAATAGCCCAGGTTTAATTGCGTCTCGCAGCATCTGCTGCAGCTTCAGCTCGTGTGCGTTTGACAGCCAGATGTCAGAATGATGTGATGATGGAGACATGACAGGCGTCTCATAACATCTCACGCCTGATTAATGCTTATACCCTTCAGCTGAAGCCACTGGAAGAAGCTCAGTTCTCAGTATGACATATCAGCTTGAGTTCATGCGTAATAATTCTGTACCGACTGTGTTTACTCTAATGCATTTTTGATATTATTTGCAATTTAATTAATTTCATTTATTGATTAATGTGTGTGTGTGTGTAGTGTAAAAGCAATCCCCACAAGGGATAGTAAAAGTGTGTGTAAATTTTCCCCACAAGGACATTTCTGTGTGTGTGTGTGGGAACCGGCCTGCGGAACCCACGAGGGAGAAAAATAATATTCCCCACAAATTGTGAAAACTGGTGAACCCACGAGGAGAAAAAATAATATATAAAAAATTGAAAATGGTGCTGACAGGTTTTGCAGACAGGTTGGGAACCGGCCTGCGGAACCCACGAGGGAGAAAAATAATATATAAAAAATTGAAAAGGGTTAGGGGATAGAATGTGTTAGGGGATAGGGGTGTGTGTGTGTGAGAGAGAGAGAGGAGAGAGAGAGAGAGAGAGAGAGAGAGAGAGTGTGGGAGAGAGAGAGAGGAGAGGAGAGAGAGAGAGAGAGAGAGTGAGAGAGAGAGAGGAGAGAGAGAGAGAGAGAGAGAGAGAGAGAGAGAGAGAGAGAGAGAGAGAGAGAGAGAGTGTGAGAGAGAGAGAGAGAGAGAGGAGAGAGAGAGAGAGAGAGAGAGAGAGAGAGAGAGCGAGAGAGAGAGGAGAGAGAGGAGAGAGTGTGTGTGTGTGTGAAGAGAGAGGAGAGAGAGAGAGAGAGAGAAGAGAGAAGAGAGAGAGAGAGAGAGAGGAAGAGAGAGAGAGTGTGTGTGTGTGTGTGTGTGTGTGTGTGTGTGTGTGTGTGTGTGTGTGTGTGTGTGTGTGTGTGTGTGTGTGTGTGTGTGTGTGTGTGTGTGTGTGTGTGTTGTGTGTGTGTGTTTGCACCTATTTAATTATATCGTGTGGATAATTTTGTACCCAGAAGTGAGTGAGACTTGATGAAAGATATCTTTGTGAACATCCTCATTTGTAAAAATTGTAAACATTAATGGTATATAGTAAATAAAGTTGATTTTATTGTACACAATATATATTTTACAGATACTGTATATTTGTATATACTTATATAATTGTATAGTTTATATATACTTTTGTATTTATTTTAATCCATATGCTCGGTAAAAATCATTTATTAATAACACGGCCTAAACTTTACAATTTCAGTTGTCTTTGTTTTATTTAAATTACATTTAAAGTAATTAATTAATTTAAATTGGTGTGTAGTCAATTATGTATATTAGGCTTCAAATGCAATGTATTCAAGATTTCAGAGCTAAACAAAAATCAAAGCAAGAAAAAAAATGATTAAAACTAAATTGCTGTCAATGTAATTAATACACAAATATAATCTGCAAATGTGTTGAAATGACATGATTTTCATAAATATTGCAAGAAATTTCAGAAAATTTTAAATTCTTCGTTGTCACCTGTTTGGATGGATTCTTTTGAGCTTTTTTAATTTGAATTGATATCTGTTTCACGTCACAGGTGTTACTACTAGGTGTAGTTTACTTTGAAACAACTGTAAAACATTTTTTTTAAGTAACACAAATTAATTCAAAGTGAAATTTAGAAGAAGAAAGACGAAAGTAGTATTTTCTTGAAAAATCTCTAATATTTTTTTATTTGCAACTTGTTTGCACAGTTCATTCGTATTTCATTGCCATTGAAGTGCAGAGCGTCTCAAGTCTGTGTGTTCTAAAGCATGGTAAAGAATTGGTTTCCAGCACATCTATCATGTGCCTGAGGACGGTGGTTTTCTGCGGCCGCAGCGGCGACTCCTCGAGCTGCACTTCATTTTCCCAGCAGCGTCCGGATCAAAGAGCCTCCGCATTAACGAAGATGAATCATCCAATACCACCGATCAATGACTGTGACACTGTATCTGGGGCAGAAAGAAGATATACTATAAACGCTCGTGTCGTCACTCTGCACTCGTGCTTCTCCAGTTAAACCGCCTCGCGGGATATTATCTGAAGCGAACGCATGTGATTCTGTTTGCTCCCATGTTTTGAGACTGAACGCAGCCGTTTGAAGGCGACTGCTGTCCTACATTCTCCTCCAGCTGATTTAGTTTTCTGAGCGGATGATGATAAGGAGGAAAACGAGCCGGATGTCTTGGAAAAGTAATCCAGTAGGCGTGTCAATCGCTTCCCAAATTTCTAAGACGCTCCGTCTCTGTTTTGGTTCGCTGTAATCTCATTAGCCCACTTAGAGGAATGCTGCACATGAGTTTCTCTGGTTATGCGAACGGGCCATATTTAATGATCTCTAATGACCTCTTGTGAACAGGAGAGGCATCATAAGGCATATTTAGTCATAATGGGTTTTTGCCATTCAAGTTCAATTGAATATGCATAGCATTATGAAGAGCGTAGGTCAACATGCATAACTTTGCATTGGGTGAAATTGAATTATGTTATTGACATAAATGGATGGTTTTAAAAATATCAAGTGTGTTTTTACATCAAATTATGAGTCATTTACCTAGTGTTTTGAAAAGGAAAATCGTGTGAGCTGATTCATCAGCATATGCCAATAACTGTATCCTACAAGTGCAAATGTCTTGTTTGTAAATATTTTTTATTAACTTTGAGTAAATGTTGTGTAAAATGATTCAAATCTACTTCAAACATTTCTGATCGTCATATACATGTTTAGAAAATGTAGTGTAAAATAAAATAAAAATCATTCTTCATATTTACACTTTATATTTCTGACCCTGTACAAAAATATTATATATACATCACTGAGATACTATTATAATTTTCATAAATATTTTCATTGAGTTTAATGTCCATTGTAATATTTTGTAATTTTGTGGTTTTGTAATTTTGTATTTTTTTTATTCGTCAAATACGATCTGTTCCAAGTCATTATGTGATGTAGTAATGCTATAAATATGAGGCCGTGACATAAGAATACAGTAATGGATGCATATAATGCGAGTCCAAATGAAGACCTGAGCTGTGATAATTAGCCACACGTGTGATTTTAAGATGCCGTCAGAAATGAACTCATTACGGTAATTAAGCAGCCAGAGCTCATCTCTGAACAGGAGCAGCGTGGGATACGAGAACGGGTCGCCTTATGTTCCCCTCTCTGCTGAAGATGGGGAAGCTTATGATCTGTTTCAAGTCATTTCACACATTAATATTTCATGGGAGATTTCACAGACGCAATAGCGATTATATATGCGAGAAAAGCTGCATTTGAACTTTGACCTTGATGATTACGCTCTTATATTTACAATATTTTATAGCAGAGTTTCAGTGGAGATATTAAAAAAAACAGACTTTTAAAGCCAACGTCTTGCATAAATGTATTACATAACATGCACTTAATACATAATGCAAATGCTTCTGCATTCAAGACATAAGCTCAGAAACTGAGGGAAAAAAATCTTTGAAGTCTGTGAACGCAACATTGCATAATAATAATTTCAAGTTTTATTAATAACAAGTATCAATGTCTCATGCAGTTTTGGTTCTCTGTTCAATTGCGCTCAATTTAAAGGAATAAGCTAGTTCACCCAAAAAAGAAAATTAGCTGAAAACATACTCCATCCAAGGACCATCCAAGATGAGTAAGTTTCATCAGATTTGGAGAAGTGTAGCATTGCAATCAGTGTCTCAGCAATGGATGCTCTGCAGTGAATGGGTGCCGTCAGAATGAGAGTCCAAACAGCTGATAAAACATCTCAATAATCCACACCACTCCAGTCCATCAGTTAACATCTGGAGAAGACAAAAGATGAATCCATCATGACGTTTTTAACTTCAGTGCATTGCTTTCAGCTAAGATATGAGTCCATAATTCATAAAAATGCTTCCTCCTGTGGAAAAGTCCATCTCCTGTTGTCTCTCACATCAAAATACAGCCGTTTTGGACTGTTTTGGCTTGTAAACGGTGCTTGATATGTGCAAATTTCACTCCTGATTCAGACCTTGGATTATGGACTATGGATTATTATGGACTATGTTTTAGTTAAAAACGTCTTAATAATGGATTTTTTTCAGCTTTTGTCTTCTGAAGATGTTAACTGATGGACTGGAGTGGTGTGGATTATTGTGATGTTTTTATCAGACTCTCATTCTGACGGCACCCATTCACTGCAGAGCATCCATTGCTGAGACACTGATACAATGCTACATTCCTCCAAATCTGATGAAGAAACAGACTCGTCTACATCTGGGTTGGCCTGAGAGCGAGCACATTTTCAGCACATTTCCATTTTTGGCTAAACTATTCATTTAAGGATGCATAGATATTTTTACTTAAAACAGAGACAAAAATACTGGTTGTCAGTTGTATGTATTTTAGGAAAGCACATTTTGAATCTTCCATAAATGTTATCAGAATGCTTCACTGCTTGTTGGAAACAAGTCTAAAAAAATACTAAGTTGCATTGCTACTTTTATGTATTTGCTTGTACTTCTCAAAACTGCATAAAAGCATCAGCATCACATATAAGGTCCATCTACATGGACTGAAGATGCTCAAATCAACGCTCACTCGCTCGTATTCGATTCTTTTCTTAGACACACACGCATTCGTTGGATAATATTCCCTTGAGTTATTACGAGAAGCCGTATTGTGATGTTCAAAGCGCTCTGAAACAACATTCAGACAAGACTCCTGAGAAGGAACATAATTCACTCGCTCCCTACTTTTCATTTGCATACAGCGCTGTGTTATTTGCATAGCGGCAGCGTTGGTAATTTGCATGCGAGGCAGAGACGCAGGGAGTCGTTTCTCTGAGGTGATGCGCTCATGCCTCATGCAACTTTTCCCCATTTGTCTACAGCGCACAAACGGCTGTGATGATGGGGAACGCGGACTAGCTTAACTGACTCTTCATGTCTCTTTAGCTCCATGCATCTATTAAAATACTTCGTTAGACGGTAGAGTGGAAGGTGACTAAAATTATCCCAAAGCGAATCTTGAAATGTGGACTTTTCTTTGGATTCTAGTATGCAGCGTCCTGTGGGACAGAAAAGTCACAAACAAGATCTCGCTTTCATGTTTCTCCTAGACAGCAAGACGATTACATGGAGAGCAAACTCTCCTGGGAATCTCCTCAGAAGAGATCTCAACCGTGTCTCAAACTGTGCTCAGATTTGCCTAGCTTTACAAAAACAGAAGTATATGTCATGTTCAATTAATTAAGTAAATTTTCCAAGTATAGTTTATGTAGTATAGTTCATATCATATATGCTAATTTCAACATACAAGTAGTGTACTTGTATTATTATAATAGCAGTGTACTTGTGTATTATTTCAATACTTCTTGGGACTAAACTAGCCTGTAAACATACACAATTAAATGTATTTTAACTGTAGACTTTGTGCAGTGTTTGTTTGCTTGCAGTATTGCATCAATACAAGTCAATTTTAGTTATAATGTTAGTGAACTGAAGCTAAGTTCAAGTGGTAACACTTTAGAATAGGGAACACTTATTCACTATTAACTACGACTTTTCCCTCAATATATTCACAATTAGCTGCTTATTAATAGTTAGAAAGGTAGTTGTTAAGTTTAGGTATTGGTGTAGGATTAGGTTATGTAGAATAAGGCATTAATATGTGCTTAATTGCTACTAATAAATGGCTAATATTCTAGTAATATGCATGCTAATAAGAAACTAGTTAAGATGCCCTAAAATAAAGTATTACCTTTCAAGTATATTTCCCAAGTGCACCTAGTGTATGTACTAATAATGTACTCATTGTACCAGTAGTACACTTGTATGTGTATTATTTCAGTGCGTTTTGGGACTAAATCAGCCTACTTTTAGTCTATAAAGGTAAATATTTAAGTGCATTTTAAGTGTGTATTTTGAGTACTCAGATTACATCTAAATGTTTCTTTAGTATTGCAGCAATACAAGTTAAACTTTATGAATACAATTAGTTTATTATGTAAGCGTAAGCTAAGGTCAAGTATATACTTTATTTAGTATACTAATAGCAATGTATTAGTATTGAGCTTGTATGTGTATTATTTCAATGCTTTTGGAACCAAATCGGCCTAATTTTACTCCATAAAACGAGACATTTATATTTATGTAGTACACTTTGAGTACACAAGTGTTTCTTTAGTATTACAACTAGGGCTGCTCGATTATGACAAAAATCATAATCACGATTATTTTGGTCAATATTGTAATCACGATTATTTAAAACGATTATTAGTGGGCCATATGACAAACTTTATATGAAATATTTATTTAAAGATAGTGATGTATATCAAATATATATTTTCTGTAAATAATGTTGCTATGACATCTACATTTTAGAGACCAGCGAAATGTCACGATTCTCAGAGTAACTAATATTAGAAAAAAAAAAATAATTAATAAGGTCTTCGATTATTTAAAATAATTAAACTGCAAGTAATAAAAAAAGCAAAGGAATACAATAGAATAAAAAAGATACAAATGAAACAAACTGTGCTTTAAGTGTTGTTAATGCAAGTCTAAAGTATTCAGTTAACAGCCTACTAGAGAAATTGAATAACCTAATGTAAAATAAAACAGTCTTCACTGTAAGAATTAAACGTCCTTTGTTTCTTATTAAAGCTACAAAAGTCCTTCAGTCAAGAGCAGAGAGTGATTTCTTAATATACAAGCTACTTTGACTGTTACACAAGTATTTGTTTGATTATTAATATAAGCAGAGACTTTAAGAGCCGCACGGATTTACTGTTACACAAGTATTTGTTTGATTATTAATATAAAGCACACAGTCGCAGCAGGAATATAGCGCGCTGTCACTTTAAGAGCCGCACGGATCCAATTTACTGTTACACAAGTATTTGTTTGATTATTAATATAAAGCACACAGTCGCAGCAGGAATATACTTTAAGAGCCGTACCAATTTACTGTTACACAAGTATTTTCATCCTCAACTCTTTACGTTCATTTATTACATAACCGACGAGGGTTTACATGAATAATCACTAAGCGACGTATTTTAACACATTGTTGCGTGTATTTGAGCGTTTAGGTGCTAAAAGATGACTTTACATGTCCGTGTTGTGTTCTGTCTCTGAGCGCATACACAGTAATCACAAGCGCATGTTCTCTGTCACGCTTTTAAATACAATACATCTAATCAACTTAAATAAATCAAGCACGGCCCATTTTACTAAAGTCTCGTTACATGATTTTACTGATTTGCACATGAAATTGGGCTTTTATGGAGGAACAAAAGAGCAGCGCTGGAAAGGGGCGGAATGGGGCGCAATAATCGTTGTATCTCGATTACTGTATTTTCATAATCGTTGGAGGCCGAAATCGAAACTGAATTTCGATTAATTGCACAGCCCTAATTACAACTATACTACAAGTTAACTTTTAGTATACTGATAGTTTGCGATAGATAGATAGATAGATAGATAGATAGATAGATAGATAGATAGATAGATAGATAGATAGATAGATAGATAGTAAAATATAAGTATAATGTTAAGTTCACAATTATTCTTGAAATACAAAAACTATTAAGCTAGTTTCTGAGAGTGTTCTTAAAAGTGTACTTTTGTAAACTAAAATGGGTTAGAGGAATATAACTAACAGTATGTTAAAGAAGTTAGATGTAAACTAGTTCTGTGCTCAAAGTTTACTACTGGACTACATTTAAATGTATGCTTTTGATTAAATAATAAAAAAGTCAATTTAGTCCCAAGAAGTGATGAAATGGTACACATACAAGCATACTATTAAATCAATAGCTCTCTCTTTTGTAACTAGTTCCTGTTATCACTAGTACCTGCTGCCATTACAGAGCAAAAATGGGTAAGTTTAATTGTTTTCAGTGTTTTATTTTCCTGTTGCATCACATTCTAGCCTAGCAGTGCTAATTAATGCCAATTGAATTATCTGAGAGTCATTTTTCTGCCTTTCTGTTCCGCATTATTCTTTTCTCTTCAGTGAAACTCTGCCCAATTATACACAAACGTACCCACTAACATCCACCAAAAAACAAAAAAAAAGTCTTGGTCCCGCTTGAGAGATCCCTTTCCAGCCACTTGACCAGTTATTCAAGCTAAAACTCCATTAAACACTTACAGTATGATTACTGTCAGCCTTCACGAATATAAGTTCATGTTTTGTGCTTCTGAAAGGCTTTTCTAGATCTTTCCGACTGTTAGATTGCGCTCGCTGGAAAAGTGTGCTAATAACCCCTCGCTTAAGTGCGGTCCTCGTCTCGGAGATGAAATCGGCATACGGTACAGTGGTATTAAGTGGTGGAGAATGCGGGCAAACGCGATGCTTTATGGAGTGAAAGTGGTTAACTGGGTTTGATGATTCTAATGCAGTGAGATTAGTGACATTTCTGAGAAATATTCTTACAGGCATCAACACTATGAGTGAAGAAGAGCGATGTTTCTCTTGAGCTTCAGCCGGTTTAATGTGCATACAGCAAAATATCTTTATATATGTTGTTGTTGTTTAGTTGTATATGTATTAATACAAAATATATGTGATGTGCGAATATATAGAAAATAACTGAATGTAAAATGCCATGATTGCTCAGTCAGAATCAAGTAAGCTCAGACTCAACACAGATCAATATTTTATGTCCATGCATTCATTTATTTATTTGATAAATAGCCATGCAACACGCATGATAATGCACAGACAGACAGTCATTATCACAAAATAAATACAGAGATTGATCAGGATCTCGATGTGAAGCGGAGATTGAGTTCACTGCGCTCTCGATCTGCCAAATAATACAATAATTTCTCTCATCAATATTTCATGTGCATTTTTTATTTATTAGAGAGTAGATGATGCTTTGCGTACTGATCACTGTTGAGGTTTATGTGTGTTTTTTTCTAAAGCAGTTTTGATATTTAAGCTCAGTTTTAGTAAGCAGATAAATTAAGTTTTATGTGTAATTTAAGAAGTCATACATTCATTTGTACAAATTATATGTAAAATAATACAGCCTTTTATGTGAAATACTATAATATTAGACCAAATGACATATGCATTTCCTTCAGATATCCAGCTAGATTGCAGTTATTTTAGAAATTGCTTAATGCGTGTCATTAAATACAGTACATGCATTCTGTAATGTATGTCCTTAAGTAAATGCCATAGCTAATTGGTCTGAGAATATAAATGGAATAAGAATTAACTTCAGAGACTCTTAAGAGATGATGCATAAACATGCATTAAACATTTTCCCTTGTGTTTTAATGCTGGTGATGTAGTGGACTGTTACTGGCCTCTTTGTGGTGATAAATATAGACTGTATTTGGAGGATAAGCTTTAAACTACTAAACTTTGTTATTCATTTAGAGAGCTCATGGCATGGTGCTGTTCAGGCAATTCTAATTAGGGATGTTAGCAGTTAACACGTTATCTGTGTGAGTAAAACTGGTTTATTGTTGTATTTGAACTTATCTGAGGCTTTTTCTATAGCTAACAAATTTTTTTTTAAATATCTGGGTTTCTCGATTTTCCACCGCATCAAGATATCAGTAAAACAGCTTGCAAACAATAATACACCTCATTTTGATAAATGTATGCAGTGTGTTACATATTTATTGTATTATATTATATTTATTAAATATATTGGTTATATCATATTGAATAAATCCATCATGAAAACAATGTACAACTTCATGTTTTAAAATCACTTTAATATATCCATGGTTTATGTGTTTACATTATTAGTTATGCCTAGAAACATTTTAACTTGTAATACATTTTTATTAGGGGGGGTAATAAAAAACAGTTTTATTATTGCTACCATATATACATCAAATGTACTAAATTTACCAATATTATATAGAATTAAATTTAATTTATGTTTTAAAATCACTTTAATATACCAACTGACAGGGTTTATTGTGTAGTTTACATTGACAAAACGTTATGCCATTTCAGTCTTAAAACCAATTTTTAGAAAAGAGATACGAGTCAAAATATAATTAATGATAAATATGACATTTTTCTGCCTGGCATACATTTAATTATATGCATTACTTTTTAAAATAAAGTTTTGACAAACACGTTTTAAAATCTTACATTTCAGTCTTAAAACCAATTTTTAGAAAAGAGATACGAGTCAAAATAATTAATGATTATATACATTTTTTCTGCCTGGTTAATAAACTCTAAGGCAGTACCTTATCAAAATGTGCTTAATGTTAGACAGTATTTACAGAAGTTTTGAAACTGAAATGAAATCAAATTGTTTTTAATGCTGAATTTAAACAGCAGAAAATATTCATGCAGTAACCTGAAAATAGAGTAAACTTGGTGACCCACCCCCAGTTTGGGAACCAGTGTATGGAGGGATGCTAGATTAATGTCCATTTACAAAAGTTTTTTCAGGAAAAACAAATTGTTTTTAATGTTAACAGCATTTTTTATAAAAAATGTTAGAGTTTGTGTCCATGGGGACTAGATGAGAAAAAACCCATAAACATTCAGGAAAAAACGTTCCATAATCCCACCTGTGAGAACATTAACCCATTTAATCCCACCGGTCACAATAGTTTATTGTTTCATTTATAAAGCTCTAAAAACCTCACTGACTGATGTTTTAGTGCACTTCCTGCAAATATGGAAACAATAAAGGGTCTCAATTAAATATGTGCAGTTTCACATGATTAGTGCCGATTGTCACATGACCAGAGAGAGCAGTTTATTTCCTGTTTACACCTTGAGAAGATGACGACTGCATCAAAGCTTCAAAACAAAACATGTTAACATAAAGATATGACAAAGAGTTTTGGTACACATGATCTTTAGGGTGTCTAGTATTCATATATGCATTCACATATATTCAGTTTTGTTGAGTGTGGTCATAGAGTGAGTAAACATGTTGATGGTCACAATAGTGACCGGTGGGATAACGGTGAACTCTGGTATACAATATAAATCCAACGGCAGTTGCTAGTGAAAATTACTATAACATGTTGCAATGACAAAATATTGCACTAAATTAAAAAATCAAATGTTACAATAATGATGTTGTAATACTCGTAGCATTGATATGAAAATTCGATGTTATATTTTACAATTTTGAAGTGCGGTTATGGTTTAATTTTTGAGTTTTTTATCTCAGTGTTCCGTTCAGTGTTGCATAAGGTTTTAATGCATAATCGTAACCCTAGAATGTGATCAAACAGTTTAAAATAGCTGAGCTAAGATATATATATATATAACAATTATTGATTTTAGTACTCACCTTATCCCACCGGTCACACTTTTTAACACAGTTTTCCCCAAAAATTTCAAAAGATTATTATTGATTATTTCAAAGGGTTACTAATGGCGCATCACTTGGATATTTTCATGTCTGGGGAAAAGTTGTGATTAACTGGGTTGAGTGCCAGATAACTTCAAACGAGCGTTTTATTAACTTTACTGGAAGGACGTTTGTTTATAACCTTGCCAGAACATTCGGAGAACGTTTTTCTTTTGTGTTTGTGTCTGTCAGTCTTCAGCTGCCTTTGTCTGCTGTGAATACATTCAGAAAGACTGATACAAGACAACCGAGTTTGGACTTGAATGTCTAACACTCATTCTCTCTTTCTCTTTCTCTTTCATGTTCGGTGCTCGTCTTAATTTCCGTCACAGGTAAGTCAGCGCTCGTTCACTTATTATTCACATCATAACATGGCCTAATGATGACTTCCAGAACAACATCTGCTCTCATCTGTTGTTGACGATGCGTTGAGTGAACTCGGTACAAAACGAGCCCATGAAGATGAATGTGTGGGATCTGAGATAATGTGTTTTAGATGTGTTTGTTCTCGGCTTGATGTTGAGTGATTTGGCTGTTCATAAATCATCAAGGGTTATGAGTGAGAGATGAGTACATTCGCCCGTGTTCACTGATCAGGGATCTCCAGGAGTCGTGGCTTATCGCCTGGAAAGAAACAAACAAACGAGTCCGTCTCCATCGTCTAATTCCACGCACATCTTTACGTCCTGGTGTGTGTTTCTGCTCGCTTCCAGCTCCATGTTGTCCGTGAATAACCGCGTCTCTGGCTGTAAGTGTGAGATACAAAGCAGAAGTGAAAGTGGGTTAGTCTATATCGTGCTGTAAATTGGATTTGAGAAATAACTCTTGAAAAGAGGTCACATCTCCTTTGAGAAGATGTTACTGTACCTCCCGTATCACTGGAAGTGCTGAAGATAGTGAGTCTTTTACTGACCCGTGCTTAGCAAGGATTTCTTTATCTTATATCTTATAGTTTTCCTAAATCATAAATTAAAAATACTGCATATCTGACTTTCATAAATATGAACGATTCATTGGTGCAAATGATTCTAAAGCATGTTTTCCTTTGTAATTTTTCATCAAAATGTGATTTCTGCAAAAACAGTCACTGAATGGCGAAATCAATGTTTTCTAATTTGATCATGATTTTTTTTTTATTTAATTCTGATTTGATTGCATTGTGATTCATTTTTAGTTTTAGTCCATTTTGTGTATGAATGAAAGAAATTGATAATCTGCTTATGCTGTAAATAGTTTTAAGTCTGATTTAAGTCTTTTTGAGCTGTTTATTGAAAGTTTGTTTCAGGATTCGAGTTACACTGGTTTTGATTCGGTGATTTGATTAATGATGGCTTTTAATAATTAAATCTAGGAAGTAGTCAACAAGATTGTCCATACAAGCTTTACAGTCATTTTTATTAATTTATTTAAATGTTTTGTGTTGAAGAGACCACCTGTAAACAGCGGAAGATTGTTTTAATAATCAGCGTTCCAGCATCAGGTTTGTGCCTCATTTAGATTTAATTAAATTTATAATTGATTAAATTCCTAAATTTTAATTTAATTTTAATTGAGGTAACATAATCTAGAATTGTAATTTTAAATTTAATTTTCGTCTTTTCCTGGATACTATTAATAATCCATGTTTGAAATACCACTGATTAAAATGTGTATGTAATTTATATATTCTATAAATGTATTTAAATAGTATAATAATGAATAAATTATATTGCATTTTAATAATATTTCATATATAAATTAATATTCCTATTTTTTATTTATTTAATGAAATTGAAATTAAAATATGTAATATTTATGAAAATATTTAATATTTAATGAAAAAAATTGTATTGTATTCTTTTATTTTGAATGGTATTTAATATACCAACGTTACATGGTGGTAGAGCATAATAATTCAATTTAAATTCACACCCATGAATAGAAAGGTGAAATACATTCAGGGTTAATAAAGGAGCATTGAGGACACTGGCGGTGGCTTTTAATAATTCAATCTATCAAGTGGTCAACAAGATTTTTCTGTACAGACTTTAATACCATTTCTTGTCAAGAATTTATACTCCTCCCGTGTAATTTTGCTTCCCAAGTGTAAGAAAGGTTAGCTTTTATCCCCAAAGATTGCACATTACCCTGTTAAGTGCCTTTTTTACTGCTTCCCTCCGTCATTTGGGCTTAAACTTTGCAGTAGATGTATAAAAAGGCTCTTTAAGTGTCCAGGCGTTTTGAAGGCTCTGATAATGGCCTCGACCGTTCGCCTCGTCAGCTGCGACTCTCCAGTGGGGTTCCTGGACCTTAACGATGTCAACTTTATATCGTAAAGAGTTCTTTAACATGGATATTAGGGAAGGTGGGGAATGAACTGAAAGTGTGTTTGGCAGGGGCTCTGTGTCATGAATGGAAGTCTGCTCGGCGTTGATGGAAGTGTTGGCAGGAGACTTTCTGCCGTTTGCAAAGCGCTCCATTGCTTTCCGACAGACCTGCATCGATCGGACATAACTTATATCTGCTTCCAGCACAAATGGCCCAAAAACGACCTACACTGAATTTTTTTGATGGCAGATATCTTAGAGAGCAGAATTGCTGATATATATGATATCACAATACTCATTTAAAGGTAGTAAAATCAACATAATAACTAGGGATGCATCGGTCCGATACTCAGTATCGGTATCGGTTCCGATCCGGTCATTTTCTGTGGATCGGGTATCAGTTAGACGAGTCCGATCCGAATACGATGTTGTGTGTATAGTATTCTGTGTTAATGTTGAGCCCCACGAAAGGCACAAAAACATCGTAAAGCACCATAAGGTTTTAGTGCATTATATTTCAAGTGTTCTGAAGCCGTTCCATAGTTTAATCTGAGGTGCAGATGAATATTTAAGTCATTAAATTCAAGTTCAGGTAAACTCTTCTCTCCGCTGCGTCTCTCTGTCTGTCATCCTCAGTTCAGGGTTCAAACTCCTGTGTTGCGTTTCGGTTACTACAGTCAAACTCTCTTCAAGAGCACACAGTCACTGAGGTTTAAAACTGTTAAAAGAAAAGGCTCAATAAACTAACACAGATTTAATACACTACGTATCAATATCTCTTCCCTCTGTACTTTTCTATGCGGACTCGGAGGGCTGTGGTGCGCGCTGTGACTCCGTGATGCTTCAAGCGCATCATTCTGCGCACGGGATGCACATCGCGCCGCTCTGTATTGGAGACTTTCATATTATAATACTTTTCTGCGCAATGGAAGATTATTAATAGTCTTTCTTGTTCTGTCCTATCTATCATATGTTGCTGCCTTATTTCTGTGCTATACATTTAAAAGAAATGTCTTTTATTTTTAAAGTATATATTTATTTATACATGTATTTACTTGTTTTTTCATGAATGTATTTTCCAACAATACTAAGAGCAATGTGTAACATTTGACCAGATTTAGTCCTTCACTTATTCACTTTTATTTGTAAATAAAAATGTTTCACTAGATTTTATAAAATTATTGTGCACCCGTGATTTTTCTAGAGTATCTTTTGCTGCTGAATTATCCACTAAACTAGTTTATAATAGTATTTTTGTCATAGATTATGATTGTTTATTTTTGAATTCAAATGAAGTTGTCTATATGTAGTAGACTGTGTTTAACACACAGAAGAGTGACGATCAGGTCAACACAGAGAAGTATAGAAATTCTATATTGATAAAAAAACCTGCGCTGGTATCGGATTGAATCGATATCGGCCGATACTCATAATATTCGGGATCGGTATCGGTATCGGCCGATACTCATAATATTCGGTATCGGATCGGATCGGTTCTGAAAAAATGGTATCGTTGCATCCCTGATAACAACAATTGCTGAAATTAAACTTATGTTTATTTTACATAATGTGAACTATTTAATTTAATATTTAATAAATACTGTATGAAAAAAAATATTGACAAAAAAGATTGTTTAGATAGCAACTTCTTGATTCTTTTATTTTATAATAGTATTTTTTCACAAGTAAAAGAGTGGTTTAAAATATGAATAAAGGCATCTCACAGCTGAATTTGACTGATTATTAGATATTCAAAGAGCTTGTTTAAATGAGATGAGTAATTCTGATGGTAAGTAGGAAGGTATTAAATAGAAATAGAAGCAATCGCTGTATTTTTTTTTTCTGTATACATATATTTATTTTCAAAGTTCTGTATAATAATGTATTGGTCAGAACTCTTAAACAGAGATAGTAAACTAATGAAGAAAGAGAATGGGAGCTAAAAATAAAAAGTCCACATACTGACCAAACTGGAGAAAGAATACCAAATATCTGCCAATATATCAGTTGACGACTAAAAATTACACATTTTTGGTTCACAATTGAACTGTAACCCCCCCCACAAAAAAAACAACAACAACAACCACAACAAATACATAAAACAAACAAACAAACAAACATATTTTCAAAGTTGTGAATGAAGCAAAGATTATTGGAGTGTTTTACAAAAAAACAAAAAAAAAAAAAAAATGAGTCCGTCTACTTCAAAATTGAATTTTTAATTTAATGAATTACATTGTAATTGATTGTGAAATTTACTAGCAATTTCTTGAAAAATTGTATTCAATTTTTTTCCACACACTTTTTTTTTCAACATACTGATTTTAGGCACCTTTTCTTTTTTTGGCTTGTTGATGTTGAGTCAATATTTTGTGTTATTTGCAACGTTCAGCTCTGGATATTTGATTTAATAACTTCTAGAAGCAGTATTTTGCTGGTCGTACTTGACTTTTCCCTCTGATGTTCCCTCTAAATGGGTTCATGTAAGAATATACGTCCACTTCTCCTTTTCATAAAAGCTTGTGTTTTACGTGCATGAATGAAAGCAATATTCTGCGAATCAAATTACACAAACTGCACAGTGGCACAAGGCGAACTCAGCTCTGGTTATCTGATTTAATAACTTCCAGCAAAGTATTTAGCTGGTTGGAATAAAAACGCCCTTTGGTTTGCGCTAATGGGTTCATATGAAAGAATATACATCCACTTGTCCTTTAATCAGTTTTAGGTTGTTTCAAAACAATATTCTGCTTCGTTTGGAGTTTTGGATGGAGATAATAATGATCGCGACTCAGAATCGATGTTCAGGTGAAGGCTGATAAGAAGACGGGTAGCGATAAGGAAACGGGTTTGTCCAGACAGGAAGGACACTTCAAAGACACCGGAGGACCAAGTATCCCATGAGGCTTTGGTTTCAATAGAATAGCAGATGATCTTCAATGCTTCATTACTTTTTCACAACAGAGCTGGGGCGATAATGGAAACAGTCGCAGCAAAGCTGGCCGAGGCGTTTTATATGTGCTTAAATCTTTGATATGTTCATCTGAGTAGTACATGGGAGCAAATCCAATTATCCCATGAGGCTTTGGTTTCAATAGACTGTGAGTGTCCCGCAGGAGCAGTTCTGATGATCTTCTTGTTGTTTTGGGTGTGTTTAATGTTTATAAATGTTCTGAATTAATTTCTGATTGGGTTAGGGTTGTTACTTCAGTTTCGGTACAACAGAGTACCAATTTCTACAAAGCAAAAATATGCTAATTAAAAAACACATTTTATTAATAAAGCGCACAAAAACCAATAATGGAAAAAAAGTAACAGTCCACCCAAATGTTTGTCATTTCTGCTTCTGCTGAAAAACTGTAAACTGTCTGTTTTAGCTGATCTTCCTGCCTGTAAAAGGAAAATATAATATTAGTAAAGAGGCTGAGTGACCAAATGCAACATTAGATATGACTCCAGCTAAAATACAACATTTCAGTAAATAACAAACCTCAGCTTTTATAATAAATTTAGATATGATTACATATATTTTAAGACAAGTGTATATCAAATAGATGGAAACTGTAGTATTAAAAACACTTTACATGACCTATCAAATAAACAATAGTTATATATTGCAATTCTTCTTAGGGTTAATTTCAAATTTCAAATACATAAAATCAATCAATCAAATTCTCTTTTAAAATTATTTAATGCACAATGAACAAAATGAATATCAAGTGTTTGTATTAAATAACATTCACAAACATTAATTAATGTGTAAAAATATATTGTTCACTCACTGTAAGTTGATGTTGATAATAACATGAATATTAAAGTCTATACAGGAGATAACATTTGACGTACTTTCATTTAATACAAACTGTGTACATATTTAATTTGAAAGGGCTTTTAAACCTGCTAGTTATCCAGCCAAGAATAACAACAACTAGCAACTAACTGCAAAAAAAAATTATAAAAAAAAAGGCCAGAACTGTTTTTTTCTCTGATATGAACAGTATTAACTGTTTGTACATTTCCAACACGCATATTTTAGATTCACAATTCATTTAAAAGCCTCTGGTGTGTATCAATAGTAAATACCATCATGTCCTCCTGTTGTTTTTACCCTAATAAAGGTTATAGGCGCATTAAATATTTAATAAAGAAACTTAATGCTAAGCTCATTATATTAGCTAGCCGCGCTATGCTAAGGATTAACTCCGCTATAACGGCAGTTTATTTTAATCCGACATTCAAATTAAAATTGAATAATATTCATAACAGGATATCTAAATATTAAATAGAAACTTACCTGTGAACTCTTTCATTTGATCCGGGTGTCGGTTTAAAGTGTTTTATTAGTTTGATGTGTTTCCTCGTTTGATGTCGGCACGTCTCAGTACTTTTTGAAGAGAGCGCATCTGCAGCTTTCAGATCACGCAGCAAGAACCTGACCGGGTCCTCGGTACCACCGGGACTTAAAGAATCTTGGTACCGTGACGTTTTCATCTTTTTAGTACCGACTTGGTACCGAAGTACCGGGTCTTCTGACAACACTAGATTGGGTTATTGATTCACGTCTGAAAGCATTTGAAAAGCTGGATTTTTGTTTCAGTGCTTTAATATTCCAGCATCAGGTCTGTGCGTCATTTTGATCTGAACTAATCACTGAATCAATTCCTGAATTGAATTTAAATTAAAGTAATGTAATCCAGAATTGTAATTTGGATTAAGTAAATTGAAGAAAGAAGTGTTGTTCAATAATTATTCAATATGAATTAGCTACAACATCATCATCAGGCGCTACATATGTGAATTTTCCAGAAACATTAGATGATCTGAATAATCAATGTTTATTTATTACAATGTTTAATTTATATATTTGAAATATTATAATATTTAATAAGATATTAATAAAACAATTGTATATAATATCTATTTATTTATACACAAACCCCCCAAAAATCTTGTTCTTGATAGGTTTGGTGAGATTCAGACAGTTATGGGATGAATATGATTCCAGAGAGGTGTATGAACAGAAACATAATATTCTAAAATAAATAAAAGTGCTGTTAAATAGTATTTTTCTTCAATATGAACTACTCATAAACTATGTTGACAGAAAAAAAAAACATTATATTAATAACAAGTTTAAAATGCCACCTATTAAAATGTGTATTTAATAATATATATATTTATTTATATTTGATAAATATATTTAGGTAGTATAATATTCTGTAAAATGATGTTGTTGTTTTTCCAAAATATTTTACACATAAAATAATATAGTTTGTTAATTATTTTATTTCTCACATATTTAGGGATATCTATGAAATCCGTACTTTTTTTTCTCCCAAATTCCATTTAATTTTTTTCTAAATTCAGTTTTTTTCCGTTTTAATTTTTCTGGATTCCGTTTTTTTTTTTTTTTTTTTCTGGATTCCTTTTTAATGATCAAATTAAATGTTATTAATCAAAAAGCATGCCTAATTAATTGAAATCATGAAACAATTGTACATTAATTTATTAAAAGTGTAACAAAAAAGACATTTAGGGCCGAATGAAATGTTTTTTTTTTTTCTCACCTTATGTTTTATTGTTACCAAATTCTGTGTTTTATCATGTCTAAATAGTCTAATAGTAATTATTGTTTGAATGTCTAATAGTTCTGTGTGTATATGATGCTAGTTTTACTCAAATGAAATGGTAAAAGTCTCGTGAAGTGACTCTCAGATAAGTTCTGGAGATATTGTTCATGTTTTTATGTCCTCATTGAGACGACAGACACTGAAATCACCGCGAGCGAGCGTCACGCACGGCTGTGTATGTTGTAAATAAAAACCGCGCATCTGCTCCATTCATACAGAGACGCGCAAGATTCATGTTTAAATCGACTTTTGCAGCTTAATGTTTACAGATATTAGTCCATATCATGATTTGATTTAAGTGTAATGACATACTTTTGATTACTTCATCCAAACTTTGACAAATTCCGTGACATTCCGCGTTAAAATGTAAATTCCGTTTTTATGACGATTCCGTGATTTCGTCCGCGTTTTCTGCATCGCGTAAATCATAGGGCCCTACATATTATTTGGACTTTCTAGAAACATTAGACAATATTAATAACACTCGTGAATTCACACTCATGAATTTTGCTCTATAGAATTACTTGTTTAATTTATTTTTACTGACCGTTAAGGCAAATTTGAGACGGGATTTATGGTGTTTCGTTGAACAAATCCAGTATGCAATAGGTAGTTTATTTGCAGATGACCTTTTTTCCTCTTATACATTGCTCTATGACATAATGGAAAAGAATCAACAGCATTAAAAATGCAGGATTGTGGGCATGCACGGTAAAACTTCAGGAGTAAAAACTAGAAAGACGAACAAAAATCCTGTGCATGCAGAAGAAGCATCTGGAGACTAACGGGAGGTTTCCGGCGATCTGGGACATCACCGTCCCCTCGAGTCTACACGACTGCAGAGAGAAGAGATGTGAAGCTCACATGTACTTGAGAAAGAGTCAAATCTCTCTCTCACTGCACTGGCACGGGCTCGAATGAATCACTTAGCCTCTCTAAAACCTCACAACGCCGTCAAATGGCCTTTAATTCATCAATAATGCACAGCGGCTCGGGACTGAAGGTAGCGTCTTGCGTGCTGATCTCTGAAGGAAGAGATTTGTCTGTCGTTTGCTGCATCGCTGATCTCACATCAGTTTGGCTGTGACTGATTTCTGTGGCTGTTCTCAACAGAATACACGCTTACTACTCCTGCTTTAATTTACTTGATGAACTAAAATAACTAAATGATTTCAAATATGAAGAGTTCAGGTGCAAAAGCCTCTAAGTGCCATCTGAAATGTTCTTCTAAAATGAGCATTTCTATCAGGCTGCTATATTCATGTTTAGTTATTTCACTTTAATTGCATAGAAAAGGATCTACTCTATGCATTTCCAATAGAATACATTCACTGAACCTAAGCACAGGAGCCTGATAAGAAATGCTATTTTAGATTAAATTACAGATGGCACTAGAGGCTTTTGCATCTGAACTCTTCATGTATAGATGTATATTAAAACGACAAAAATACAATTATGAAAATTTTAAATACAATTAAAATGAAAACAGAACATATACAAATAAAAACTGATTCAAAATATAATACTATCTCAATAATACTACAATATTTCTAGGCATGTATTTTTATTTTCTTTACATTTATGCATGTATCAAAAGTGACTGAAGGTAAACATTTGATTTGTTGACGTATTGAGAAAATTTCATAATTCATAATTTTTAAAGACCATCAAATGTTTAAGTTAAAAAGCCAATTAAAATGTTTCCTTAATGATAACTCACATGCAACATAATTATATGTGTTAATAATAATATTTTATATTATAATGTATCTTTTTTGCTGCATAATACATACTGTTTACTATGTAATAAAACAGTATTCAGTGAACAGTGCAAGATTATAGTTAACTAAAACTAAAAACATCAAATACATTTAACTTGAAATATAAGTAAACTCATTTTGAAAATACAAATTCTGATATATTAAAATGTCAAAAGCACACTTTACTAAAAACTCAAATTCAAATATAAAATAAAACACTGATTTGGAATATGAATAAAAGCGATATAGAGTAAAATAGCACTGGTCGAGTGTAAGCTGAGCAGTATCCAGTAGGTCACTGTGAACACAGTCTGTGGTGTTTTGTCAGATTTAGGAAGAGCATGTTGGCAAGGCGAGGTTTTACCCAGATCTCCCCGTGCACTCGCGGTCAGCAGGTATTAATGTGTCGAGCGCTCTAGCTGTGATCTTTTGTTCTCAGTGTGCTGAGAGAGATTACAGCTGCAGAGAAGATTTAAAGAGAATAGGAGATAAATGGGGAAGATCAGTTCGAGTGCGAGCCTTTTACCTCTTTTCAGGGAGTCTCTTTGTGCCGCGTTCACCTGAAGTGAGATAAGGACATGGGGCGAGCCACACAGCGTCTTCGAGGAGTATTACATCACAAAAGACTCAGGGGGGAATTGGAACTTTTTGGGGGTTTTTATTGGAAAAAGTCAAAGTTGAGGATCTGGAAATGTTCAAACTGGACTTGTACCGTGCCTCTGTGAAGAATAACACTGAGGTCTGCGTGCAAACTATACCAGGCCATGCAGTCTCTGAAAGATTACCAGCATTAATGATTTACTTCATGTCGACAAAACCTGATTGTACATATCTGGGTCAATTTTTGGGAGAAAAAAAATCTACATATTTGTTATTTATTCATCTTTTGTGAAAAACAATGCAATACAAATAAAATAATAAAAAAACAATACACTTCGTAAATACTTACATTTAAAAACATACCTGTATTTTGTATAAAGAAAAAAAAACATATTTTAGCTTTGCAATTATATGCTATATATTTGTCATTACAGTAATGAGAATGTGGGGTTCTTTGTTGATAAAAAATATGTAACAATAATAATAATAATAAAAACACTTAAAAGGTTTCATTGTTATTTCTTGTTATTTTATTCTGACGTTCTGTGTAAAACACGACCTGGTTGTGTTCTTGACAGGTTTGTTGATGGATATTCTTCCGGAGAAATGTAACGTAATGGTCTGAAATAAGTCAAAGAGAGAGAGAAATGAGATATAGAGGGAAGCAGCGGAGAGAAAGCTCAGGAATAAATAGTTAACATCCATTTTGCTGCTTCCCGCAGCAGCACATCTTCATCCTCAGAGGTCTTCAGTTATTGATGGGCTGTCACACACTCCTGATAGCATCGGCACACAAACACACACTGTGGACTTGTTTTGGCTGATTCTCATCAGGCTGCAGGATGCACACAAATACACACATTTGCACACAAAACACGCAGATGTTTATAAACCTGAATGCACACACATCTCATTTTAATGGCCACAGACACACTGGAAGTCTTGGGAGTGACAATCGCTTTATTTATGGAAATCATGATGCCATGCGTTTACGGACAAGGGCCTGCTTTTTAAAGACGCGCCTTACAATGATTCGAAATGTGAACATACAACAATTTTTATCTCATAATTGTGATTTTTTATCTCATAATTGACTAATGATCTTAACCTTGACTTTATCTCATAATTATGAATGAATGAATTATGTATTTATATAGTGCTTTATTGTGTATTGCTGTACACCCAAAGCACTTTACAATCATATGGGGGGTCTCTCCCCCATTATGAGATACCAATTATGACTTAGTATCTCATAATTGTGACTTTTTATCTCAATTTTGATTTGTCGAAATTGCTAGGGTTCGATTTGCCATCTCATTTTTATCTGATAATTATGACTTAGTATCTTATAATTTTGACTTTTTGTCTCTTGATTAAGACTTAGTATAAAAATGTTATATCATATTTTATGTCAATTTATCAATTTATGTCATAATTGTGACTTTTTATCTCCCAATTATGACTTAGTATCTCATAATTGACAGTTTCATTATTTTGACTTATGTCTAAATCTTGACTTTATCTCATAATTATGTCTTAATATCTCATCATTTTGGCTTTTTGTTTCATACATTTGACTTTCAATCTCATTGCGACTTTTTATCTGATAATAATGGCTTAGTATATTATAATTTTGACCTTTTACCTTAATGCTTAGTATCATATATTTGACTTTTTATCTAATAGTTTTGATTTATGTCATAATTTTGGCTTTTATCTCATAATTATAACTTAATAACCCTAATTATGACTTAGCATCTCATAATTTTTAACTTTATCTCATAATTATGACTTATTATACACATTTCACTACCTCAAGATTTTTGTGACTTTTTTATAATTTTTTAAGGCAATATTTTCTAATAAGTAATTTCAGTGATGTAATTATCTCAAAGCAGTTGCTCATTTGTGCATAGAATAATATTAAATAATAATTGTCTGTTTGAATAATGCATTTATGAATGATGCATTTATATATCAATTATGCATTTATGAATGATGCATTTATTATGTTTATCTGTACATTCAGATAAATAATGTTGGGTTATTTTATTAATGGGATAGAGTATGAGTGTAAAATGCTCTTTAAAATAAATCCTGATTGGTTTTGATGTAGGATGAAATCATTTATGTGTTTATATAAACCCCTATCGATGAGTTCAATGCTAACAAAAAGCCACAAACATTCAACAAATGTAATTAAATGTTTGAGCTCGATTGTGTGTTCATGAACGTTTGAGTAGCATCACTTCATTTCTACACATGTGGACTGTGTATCCACTGCTATAACTAATTTAATTAATATAATCTAATATAATGAACTGCTATAACTCTGGCTGATGTAGTGTTCAGTACAGACGCTAGCTCTCAGATGAAGAGTCCAGTCCTCGTTATGTACGCTGTGTTGATTTGTAGCGTGTCTGTTGCCTGTTGAATTAAAGCCGTAATCGCTGCCTTTAGACTCTCATTAGTTAAAGCCTCCAGGAGTGCATGTAAATCATTGCATACTAGCTTAGCAGGAAACCGCTACTGTGCTAGTGCGTAGCATTCGTTTTCATTAGCTTGATTGCAGTGTAGTTTCTACCCAGTCTCACTGAATCAGCAGGGGCTCTAAGAAATGTATGTTCCCGGTTTAATTGCATTTATTTGTGGGCGGCATCAACAAACATCCTAAATCTAGCGGTTCTGTACGATCTTTTGTCTTGTAACCCTTAACCGAGGGTTTAGTTAGTCACTGCTGTTCCTCACACGGTGTGTTTGCAGGGAAATGTGTCTGTAAGAGAAGAACATCACTGTAATAAACTACACTTTACATTTGAAGAAACTGTGAGCGATGCTTGGTTGTGCAAACCTGCCATTGTGCTGGAATGTTGCTATGCAGTTAGCGGGTTACTGTTACTAGGTAGTTGCGTCTGTATTCTGGATAGTTGTAATGTGGTTTCTAGGGTGTTCTGGGTGATTGCTACAGTAAGTTGTTTTCGGCTGTTCTGGTTGGTTGTTATACGGTTGCTAGGGAATTGCTAGGTTGTTTTGAGTGGTTACTATGCTCTTGATAGGGTGTTTTGGGTGGTTTCTATACAGTTACTCGGGTGTTATGGATGGGTTCTATACAGTTGCTAGGGTTGCAAAGTATTTGTTTGGGTGTTCTGGGTGGTTGCTACAGTAGGTAGTTTCTAGGGTATTCTGGGTGGTTTCTATATGGTTGCTAGTAGTTGTTATGGTGTTCTGGGTCTTTACTGTGCAGTTGCTAGGGTGCTCTGGCATGTTTCTAAGTAGTTGCAAGGATGTTTTAGATGGTTGGCATGCAGTTGCTATCATGATCCGGGTGGTTTTAATATAGCTGCTGTGTTTTTCTGGGTGGTTGCTAGGTCTTGCTATGCAGTTGCTTGGGTGTTTTGAGTGGCTGATAGGTAGCTCTATGGTGTTCAGGATCATTGCTACAGTAAATATTTGTTGGCTGTTCTGGTTGGTTGTTAAATGGTTGCTAGGTTTTTTAGTGGTCTTACAGTATTATGCTTTTGATTGCTTGTTTTGGATGGTTGCTAATATGCAGTTGTTTAGATGTTGTAGTGGTTAGTTGCTATATGGTTTCTTGGTAGTTGTGAGGGTGTTAATATGCAGTTTTTTGGATGGTTGCCATGCAATGCCTTGGGTGTTCTGGGTGATTTCTAAAGTAAGTAATTTCTGAGGTGTGGCCCAGAGGCGGCGAGTCTTAAACACAGTGCATTCACTTCACCTGCAGCTCCAGCAGCTGCTGCACTGACACACACAGCAGGACACCAGAGACAGAGACATACCTACGCTCAGATTCCCATCACTGCAGCTGCTGGGGAATGTTTAGTGATTGTGTTTTAGTGATTTTTGATGAATTTAGTGGGGGGGTGAATGAACAAAACCAGGTTGCTACACAGAGACACACAGTGCAGTTGTTATGTGGCTTAATGTTTACAGAAACTATTCCATAGCGCGAGTCGATTTAAGTGTACTGACCTACCCATCGCGGGAACCATAAATAGATAATATTGAGGTGTTTTGCAACTTCAGTGTAGTGGATTGTGATTTATTGCAACTTCAGCAATGTCTGCTGCTGGCTTTGAGAAACAACTGATGCGTGATCCGCGCTGTCGGTGTGAGAGTGCCTTCAGCCTTCCACGTTGATTGGTCTGACTCGTGACTCCCAGCAAATCAGATGAGAGGTGGGCGGAGACTGCTCTAGGCCACAGAGTGGTGAGTTCCAACAGGCATCGTCAGAGCCAAATAGTGCGTTTCAATATTAATTTATTTTATCGGCAAATCTCTTTTGAAAATGACTGATACCGATAATCATAAAAATGCTTAATATCGGTGCTGATAATTGGGCGACCCCTAGTCATTACCACACTTCTCAGTCTTATAAGTGAGTTTTAATAGCACATGTTGCTGGACTGTTAAGCTGTTTGTTCATTAGAGTCCATTTGATATTGGGAAATTAGCAAACTGCTGAAGAACTTCCCATCCAACTACAGCAGCAGAGATGTTCCTCCTAATGGCTCTCGCAGTATTTGGCACGTGTTTCGTGATATTCATCTCATCGACTGATCCTGGAGCAGCTGTGTGTCTCCTCTGGGAAAGCAGCGTGGGACCGGCGGCGTCTCGCTGACTGATTGAGCTCATTACATCAGACTAGTCTTACATTAATGTGCTGCTTTAGCACAACATCTGCTGCGTCATGCTTTCATCCAGGAGTTTGCAGAAGTCTTGAGTGATGAGGAGGTCACTGGTTTGTTTTCAGTCTTCTGCATTTATATAATGGCTGTTGAATACATTTTGTCGAATGCAACGAGCCAGAGAAGCTCCTCCAGTCGTGTAATTGAAGGCGACCCTAAACTGACTAATGATGTTTATGGAAAACCCTATTTTTTTCCTCTTATTTTTGGAAGTCAATAAATATTCACTTCCTTTAGTCTCAGAGGAAGAGCAGAGAAACACTAGATGTTTCTTTGTCTCTAATGGGGCTGTAAAGGTGACCCTGTGATGACAGATAGTCAGATTGATGATTACTTTAAATATCTCTTTATATAATCTTTGCTCTGCGGCCGGTGAATTATTCCACTTATTTTGTGGAATAACAGTGAAATTATGCATTCAGTTTTTTTCTCCTCTGCTCACCACGGCTGCATTTATTTGACATATATAATATATAATATAAAATAATTGTTTTATATGTGAATGTATGTTAAAATGTAATTTATTCCTGTGATCAAAGCTGAATTTTCAGCATCATTACTTTATATTCACAGATGGATAGAAAGTTCAAAAGAGCAGCATTGATTTGAATTATAAATATTTTGTTACATTATAAATGTCTGTTGCTTTTGATCAGTTTAATGCGTCCTTGATGAAGGAAAGTTCTCTAAGTCTAAAAATCTAAATTGCAGACCTGCCAACCTGTACGCATTTTGCGTAACGGATACGCATTTTGACCTCAAAGTCCGCAGGTACGATTTCTCACTCTGAACTACGCCTCTGTCCACTCGCGGTACTCAAATCAAGCAACAGAAAAAGAAGAAGAGTTCGACCAATCAGAGCGTTTTTTCGGTTTTGCATTTACATAATTTCCGTGCATTTTATTTCTCTCCAAACTGGCTGTGTGTCCGTGAATCTACGCGCTCCCCCAGCTTATAATGTGCATTTGAAAAAGCAGCACACGCGAAACATCTTCCCTAATATTAGAGAAGCGTTTCTAAACCTGCTGTCCCAACAAAAGAGAGCATTATAACACTAAACAGCATCAGTCGAATGTTAGAAATCACTTACTTTGGTGATCTTTTGTGACTTCTTATCACAGAATGAGGCAGAAATATATATCCTCTACTGTAATAAAGGTTATGTCGATTAGCGATGGATTATAAACATACTTAATTATTATAAACATACCCGAGGTGGTTTTAAGAACACAGAAATACATTGTCACATTCGAGTGTTTATTCACTTAAAATTTCGTAATTCAAAGGCAAATGGATTCTATCTTCATTTATTCAGTTACAGCGATAGCTGGATGCTTTTGAACACATTACATTTGTTTATAGCACTAAATAATGGCCAGTCCATAAAATAATACATCTCTCCCGTGTTTCTCTGCAGCATTTAGTTTTTTATTATTTAAATAGAATTTTAAATACATATATTTTGGAATACCCCCCCCCCCCCCCCCACACACACACACAGTATTTTTGGTACTCAAAATTATTTTCCAAGGTTGGCAAGGTCTGAAATTGCTTGTTGAAAAAATTATATAAAAAAGCATATTTGCCATAAAATGAGTAGGTTTAGGTTTGGGGGTAGGTTAAGAAGTCTATGAATGCACATACCTTATTGATGAAATGATAAAAATGCATTGATAGGAATATCTTAATGATATAAAAGATACGTAAATATTTTAAGTTTTTCAGCTAAACATACGTAGCGATTTGCACATTTTTAAACGTTGAAATACGTCTAAATTATACATTTCAGTATAAATTAAAAACGTACATAAATACGTATATTCATTAAAATATAAAGAGTATAAATTAGAAAATTATGAATTAGATTACTAAAAAAAATGCATTTTGTCATTTCATTTTTTTATAGAAGATGGTAAATATAGGTAAGTTAATATTTGTATTTATTTACTCATTCATTCAAGGTAATAGAGTTTAGATTTTGGCCAATACCCTTTAGTTTTTCCCCTGAAATGTTGATATTTGTGTTTCTCCTCTGCAGGTTTTGACGTCACTCCAGAGGTTTTATTCGAAGCCGAGCATTCAGAGCGTCTCTGTGATTTTGCACATCTCAGTCTGATGCGCTGGTTCTGAACTTCTCCTGACTTCTGTGTGCTTTCTTGTCATTCTCTCATCTTCCCAGGCTTTGCTCAGTGGGCAGATCTGCTCATTAATTGGGTGGAAATGAGCCAATCTCACGCGTCAGTAACAATAGCAGCGCTATGCTACATTAACCCCCGCCCGTGTCCCGCGCTCATAAAAGAGAACAGCTTCTTTTGGAAATCACTCTCAATGAATGGGTAGATGAGGAAATTAGACGCCCACTCTCTCCACACTGTGATTGCTTTTAGCGCAGTAAAGAAGAGTGAGATTCTCATATCCTCTGTTTGCTGTGGTTTTAATCGAGGCTTATCGACGATCAGCGTTACAGACGTGTGTGTAATCTAATACGTCCCAGTGCTGTTTTCATGGTGTAATAAAGTCGACTCTCTCTGCTCTCTCACAGTTTGTGACCGCATTCATTTGATTATGGAAGCGTTTCGTTTATGGTCTGAGTCGATCTTATCACACCCACAAACCTACATTTTCACTCGCTCAACCAAAACCTTTGTTTAAAGCTTTGTTTATCTTTGCTTTTTGACTGATTGTTTTTTTTAGTTTATTCAATTAATTTGCATAAGTATATGTCATGATCATAATTTCAGCCAGATTTTTTTAAGAATATTGTAATTTTTTATTAATAATTGTAATAATTAATTCAATTAATTAAAAAGAATGATACAATTCAATGATAAAAAAGATGCACATCTGATACGTTTTTATAAAAATATATATATTTTTTTTCGAGTTTTAATATCATTATTTTCTTTTATTTTGCATAAGTCTGTCATGATCATCATTTTGGACAACATTTTTAAGAATATAATTTTTGTATTCATAGTTTTAATTTAATTCAAATTAAATAATATTTAACAATGTTCAATAATAAAAAAAGACGCACAACAGACGCATTTGTATTTATTTATTTATGTTCGTTTATTTTTTATATCAGTGGTCAAATAGTGTAAATAGTTAATAATAATGTATTACTGACAAATATGCAACACATTAAGTGTCTTAATCGGATGGAAACAGATGGAAATTGTATTTGCAATTCAAATATTTCAATCATAAATTGATGGCCAACTATTTAAGTATAAAACTATGTTAACAGAAGCTCAGATCTCCTGATTTCAGGAGAATTAGATGAGAAATGATCGAGTTGTCAACATCTCTGACTTTTGAGTGTCTGCTAATCTGAGCATTAAGGGAAATCACGTGAGGAGATCTGGTCTCGGTCTCTGAAGGTTAGTCCAGCTCAGTCTCATCAGCGGTGTGTTGATAACAGAGCTGCTGTTGGTCAGCTTTATTCTGAGGAAGTGGATTTGAGGTAAATGACCCTCCGCCTGTCAGTCCTCTGTCATGTGTGTCATGTGTCCCCGCCTCTTGTGTCCTTATATGGTTTGTTTCCTGTCCTGGTTTAGTGTGATTATTAGTTAAGTCTGTTCCAGCCGTGTTTGTCTCATTAACCTGTGTATTATAGTTCCTCCCTGTTCAGTTTCGTGTGGTCTGGTCTGGTCTACTCGTTACTCCCCGGTGTTCCTGTCTGTGTCAGCCTTGCCTTGTCCTGCCCAGCCTTGTTCGTCTACATTAAAGACTAATAATTGAGTTTACTCCTCGTCTGCGTGTTGCTGTATCCTCCTCGTGTGTGCACCGTGACACCGCCGGAGCTGAAGTGTGTTACGCTCGTCTGAGAGTCTCCGTCCCATCTGACCGCTCATATCTGTCCGTCTGTCCTTCTTTCTCTTCTCTATAGAAAGGGATGAGGCAGAAACAAGGACCCTTATAAGGCCCTATGTTTTATTTTTCACAAATTACATTTCATTCAGTCTTTCATTCATTCATTTAGATTTTTTTTTGGACTCGGTTTTAATACTTGAATTAAATTTTAGCAATCAGAAATCATGAAAATCATTAACTGAAATCATGAAACATACAATTTAATAACAACTTATTTTATTTTAACAAAAATATTTTAGTTTAATAAAAAAATAATTTCTAGGGCTCTATGAAATATATTTTTTTTTACCAAAAAGCATTGCTAATTTATTTAATTTATTAAAACAAATTAATTAATTATTGTTGTGTAATAAAAATATTCTGGTAATAAAATTAACATATAAAACATAAATGCAATGTAGGCCTGTATTTTAATCAGATGAAAATTAAACATATATTTTTTTTACAAACAATGTGCTGCACAACAGAGGTTTACTGTTAAAGTGACATACCAAAAATGTGGAAATATTTCTTAAAAATATAAAGTTGTAATAATAATAATAATTATTATTATTACACATTATTACAGATGCATTATTATTATTACATTGAAATACATTGCACTGCACACCGGTCAGTTATTTTTGTCACAGTTTCTTCACATTAAACCAATCTTGTATTTTGACGGGTTGCCACAAAGATCTTTAAGTTGTTATTCATTGATCTTTTTTATTCGTGTTGATGTTTCTGACTGGATCCTGAGCCCTGCTTTCCCTGGTCTCTGGCTCTGTGCGTCTCTCTGGAGGAGGTGTAGTGAGATGGGAGTGATTGTGAGCAGCTCATGCTGGGAGATGATTAAAAGCTGTCCAGCTTTATTACGGCTCTTGTAGAGAAGCACACAAACAAACCACTTCAGGCGGGATAAAGCAGAGCAGCACGTTTATTACGCCGGCCGGCCGAACGAAAGCAGTGTGCTGCGCTTGTGTTTTATCTTCTTCTAGATCTTTCTTTTGTTGTTCAGTCTCATGAAGGTCCACTTACGCTTTAATCTGCTGCGCTGATGGTCTGAAAGCTCAAACCTTCTGTACAGACTCATGCTGTCACTGTCTGTATTACTCTGGTGTGGAGTAATAGAAGCGTTTCAGACTCACCCCAAACTACAGATCTGCAGTGCACAACTACATACAGGTGCTGGTCATATAATTAGAATATCATCAAAAAGTTGAATTATTTCACAAATTCCATTCAAAAAGTGAAACTTGTATAATGTATACATTCATTCCACACAGACTGATATATTTCAAGTGTTTATTTCTTTTAATTTTGATGATTATAACTGACAACTAATGAAAACCCCAAATTCAGTATCTCATAATTTATAATTTACATTCAATATGTTATTATTGCATACTGTTTTATAATGTACTACAATACTGAGGTGCAGATAATTGCCACTATTTTGCCATAAGTAGTATAAATAGCTGAAAATTCTGCTATTTTAACAGTGTAAATATAATCTATAGCTATTTTCACTTAGTGCAAATACCCGCAGCATTTTTTTATGATGATGTATCACTAATCAGCTGTTTCTTTTTTTATTCTAGTGACTTTTAGTGATGTCACTAACCAGATGTGTTTTATATCACGTTCATAATCGAATGCGATTCATCTGCGATTATGAACGTGATATTGCGTAGCTTGTCAGTGAACTACGGCTCTGTGAATTAAATGCAACTCCATTGGAAAGCAGATGATGGAGATTTACTGCTAATCACGGAACCGGCTTTACTGACGAGATGCGCATGACAATCACATGCGCTTTATCGTGCAGCCCTAGCTGTCTAGTGATGTCACTAACCAGTTGTTTTTGTAGTGATGTTCATTCATGTAGAGTCAAAACAGTCTTAAGCGCTCCTTTAGTGAGACTGAATAATCCCAGCCAGTATGTCCCATGATGCAACACTGTTTTTCTAGCGATGATAACAGTGGTGATTTGTTTGTGTGTTTGCATCTCAGTTCTGGTCCTGGTTTACATTCTGCATCTCATTAGCACAGATAGTTGTGTCATAAATGTATCACGCTTAATTAACACAAATGCTAATGTGGCTTGTTAAAATATTCTGAAATATAAAATGGAAACATTGACTCTAATGGCAACAAGCAGACATACAAAAACATGCACAAATATACAAATACAGCCACATGTAGCGTATATGTCCTTCAAAGCAGGGTTATTAATGTGAACTAAAACAAAACGATCTATTACTTGAAATAAACCTTAACTTAAAGGAAATTATTTGTAGTGATATTTAGCACTAACCAGTTTGATTTTGCCTAAAAACCTACCTGAAATAATAATAATAATAATTATTATTAATATTTTTAATTTCAGGTAGTTGGCAAAGATTTCTAAGTTTCATTTAATTTTACTCGATGCATTAAAATAACTAAAATAAAATATACAAATAATAAAAACTATAAAGACATATTAAAAAATAAATAAAAATGACAAAAACACAATTACTAAAAGTTAACTAAAACAAAAATGAAAACAGGAAATACAAAATAATTCAACATATTGATTAAAACAAAGTATTATACTATCTCAAAATATTAAAATAACACTGTTTGGAAGACTGTTAAATTAATTAAACTCACTAGACCACTTTAACTGGACCCAAAGTGAACTATTATATTAATCAAAATATGAATTATTCATCATTGGTGTTACAAAATGAGTTTCATTAAAAATAATAATAATAATAATAATTTGATGTGTTAGTTGCCATTTTTAAATGATAGGGTAAATTCACAGTCTATGTCTGAGTGGATTCTGTTTTGTACACTGATGCGTTTTAGTTTGTTAGTGCTGTTTTTGGTCTGTTAAGGAGCTTTTGTCTGAGTCTGAGCTGATGCAGCACAGCAGTGATGATCATGACGTGAAGCGTTCTCAGTCTGTACGCTGGTGTTTACAGACGCTGAGGATGCAGAACATCTGTAGCAGCAGGTGTCTCTGACCGCCGACGCCTCGGGCCGGTCATGATGCGGGAGAGTTAGAGTCCAGTGAAGCGAGGAGCGTGCATCTGTCGGTGGCAGATCTGCACGGGTCACACCTGCTTTACATGCACCAGACGGACAAGCACACACTAACAAGACAAGAACTTTACTACTACAGCCGGTATTCAGACGTGACTCTGAGCATGTGCTAGTGACACCAAACTGAATTACAACTTGTTTCTAGACAAGTTTTCCAAATATGTTCATATGTTTTCACCTAATAAGAGAATAACACACACACTGCCATTAAGAACTCAAACCAAAACTACTGCACAACCGTTTTGCACTTGAACTAAAATGTATCTAATTTATAGATCAGACCAAATTTCAAGATTTTAAATGTATGGAAATGAATAATAATAGTACTATACATTTCCGTTATTGCAGCAAATATTATACATTACTGTGTTGCATGCTAGAATTAAACTGCTGGTTTCGTCTGGCCAGAGGAGAACGGCACACTATTCCCTGTTTAATACTGTAAAGCTGCTTTGACACAGTCTGCAGTGTATATCAATAATGCTGACTTGACTTGACATGCATTTTCAAGAATAATAATACTAATTGTTGTTGTTGTTATTAATTCAATTATGTATTAAATATAATTTTTTCTATTATGTTTGACTTGAATATATTTTAATTTAGCTCCTCGATGTGTGTACACACACACACACATATATATATATATTTTTTTTTAAATCTCTATCAAATATTTTTTATCAAACTAACATTTATTGGGAAAACTCTTGGAAATTAATTGGTGAAAAATTTGGAACACTTGTTTAACAGCTTAATTTTATTTTGAAGCATGAAGCAACAACTATAATAATAATATTATATATATATATATTAGTTATGTTTGACTTGAAAAAGTAGTTGTCTGAGTTGTAGACACCGCTCATTTGTGTGTGTAATCCCCCCCCCCCCCACACACACACTCGTTATCCTCTAATCATAAACAAATGGGAAGTCCTGAAAATACATTGGTGAAAAGTTCGGGAGACATGTATAACAGCTAAATGATATTTCAAAGCAGGAAAACGAGTAGGATGTTGGTGGTTTTAATGACAGAAAATGCATTTAAAAACTTCTTCAGAAGTGTGATTATAAAGCAGCATATTTCCCCTGATTTCAGCTCGAGCTCTAAACTGATTTCACGGCTCTCTCTTGAACTAATGACTAACCCTCCGGATCATTTCATTACGTCGAATGCATTCAGAGAAGTTTGCAAACTTTCTCTTAAGTATGACCTATTTTATTTATCCCTATTGTTGCTGTTTTGTCTTGAGGGAGGAAATATTGTTTTAATTTACATGTGACAAAATTAACACTCGCTTAATACCAAATGCAACTAAATAACCGTTTCATCTGAAACTGCAACATCAAATACATGTTTAAGACAATCTGTAGTTTGTAATGTAATATGTCAGCATGTAATAAGTTGACTTTAGACCTGGTATATGTGTGTGTTTCATCATATGAGCGTCGGGTCATGTTAATTTCCTCCTCGTCTTGTCTCTCAGCGATAACAGACGGACAGGTTATGAGTTTGATAATGATGTTTGTACGTTCGCTCCTGTGAACATCGAGGCTTTGACATGTGTGATGCTTCTTCTTCTTCTGTTGTTGTTGTTGTAGAAAGATTAATAGAACGGTTTTGAGGCTGTGTGTTTCTCCTCAAGGACACGTTCCTCTTCATCTTGTTTATTTGGGAAAGACAGCTCTCTTTCTCTCTTTCTCTCTGTCTCTCGACTTTGAGCTGTCTGAGATAAATGAGGGCAATACACTGCAAAATACTTGCGTTGCTCTTGTTTACCAGAACAAATATCTGAACCTTATTAAATCAAGATAAGAACTACATAAGTCAAGTCTTTTCTACAAATTAAGAGTTTATTCTAAAACAAGAAAATATAGTTATGTCAGTGAGGTCAGAAAAATCTGCTCGTTTTCTTTCGAAATAAGTTTTTTTTTCTGACCCCATTGGCAGATGTATTTTCTTCCACATGTACATGTATGCATTTATCAGACGCTTTTATCCAAAGCGACATACAGTGAATTCAGGCTATACATCTTTTATCAGTACATGTGTTCCCTGGGGATTGAACCCACAACCTTTAGTGCTGCTAACGCAATGCTCTACCACTGAGCCACAGGAACACTATCTAATTTTAAGCATAAACTCACTTTTAATGCATTTTTTACAAGAAAACAAAAGTTCATTTTTATGCCATTGTCCTAATCAAGCAACGCAAGAGTAACCTTTTTTTGCATCTATTTTTCTCTTTTTTGGAGTTTCTCGTGACAATTTGAACAACAGACCACAAAATGTCTGTCAAGTGCTAGAAAGGATAATTATACAGACAGCACAGAATTAATACTCGTGGCTCCTGATGATATATTGAGGTATTATGAAGTGAAACGATCGGTCTGTGCAAGAAACTGAACATTATTTACAACATTATTATCTCTGAGCCTCAGACAAACTGATTCTTTCAGACAGTTCATTTCAGTGAACTGAATCAGTTTAGTTTATTTACATAATCACACAATGATGTATACACAGTTATATTATTAAAGCACCAAAATGTGGATATTTTTCATGTCTAAAGCATATAAAGTGAATGAACTAGTCTTCATCAACTCAACTTTCTACATAAACCATGAGAAACCATAAAAACGTCCATTAATTCAAGTGTTGGGTTCACTCGTGCTCGTATCAGCGGCTCTGGATTACAGGTGTTAAATATATTGTAAATAATGTTCAGTTTCTTGCACATGCTAATCGTTTCTCTTCATAAGGCCTCAATATATCATCAGGAGCCACAGGGATTCATTTGCTTTATTTAGTCTGTATATGTTTTTTTGACTATCAAAGTCTCGGTAACCATTGACTTGCATTTTATGAATCACCAAGGAGCAAAAAAAACGTTACTGTTTCACTGAAGAGCAAAAATAGAAAGACCTGAGGGTGAGTAAAATAACAGCAAATTGTTTTTTTTTGCTGAACTATCCATTTAATTCTGTTCCATTTGTGTTCAACAGAAGCGAGTAAATAATGACAGATTTTTACTTGAGTTATTCCTTTAAGCTCGATTGCTTTAAAAAAAAAGGTTGTCCCTTGATTGCTGTGTAAAGAAGTCGTTTATAGTCGGCGGCTGAAATAAATCACATTGTTGTGGTGTTTATCACGCCGAGTGATGGTTTTATGTGAATGAGAAGCAGATGAAACGCGTACGAGAACATGATCTCCCATTACAATTCTCTGAGAAAACACAAGCTCGCTTCTTCATGAGATCTCAGAGGAGCAGATGATGTCTTGTTTTTAGATGAATGACGTCTGAGGGCGACGTATGAGAAATCATGTCTGTGTTCATGAACAAATATAATGACTGCAAACGGGATGTGTTTGGAATAGTGCTCTAACACACTGATACTATACATGCAGAGTATGCACACTGTGTACTATAATGATCTGTTACTTCTGATCAAGTGTGTTGTATGCAGCAGAGCAAACGCTGCATGTGTTCCCCACAATGCACTGTGCTTGAATTGACTTTAACTTCCTGTTTGATGAATAACATGAACGCAATTAGATCTATTTCTGATGCATTATTTTTTATTCAGACACTTTTCTTTTCTTTAAATGAACAAATTACAATTGATTATTTCTTGACTCGTTATTTTGCCTTTTTTAACACATCAATTAGTTTTTGTTTTTGTAGTGTAAAAAGTATGAAAAGTTTGTTGCATTTTTAAAATAAATTAATACTTTTATTCATCAAGGACACATTAAATCGATCAAAAATGACAGTAAAGACATTTATAATGTTACCAAAGATTTCTATTTAAAATAAATGCTGTTCTTTTGAGCTTTCTGTGAACATCTGTGAATCCTGAATAATTGTATGTATCTCAGTTTCCATCAAAATATGAAATATAATAATCAGATATGTTTCTTGGACAGCAAATATTATTATGATTTCTGAAGATCATGTGACACTGAAGACTGGAGTAATGATGCTGAAAATACAGATTTGATCACAGAAATAAATTACAGTTTAACAGATATTCACATAGAAAACAGTTATTTTAAATTACAAAAATATTTCAGAATTTTCACTGTATTATTGATTAAATAAATGCAGCCTTGGTCAATAGAAAGATTGTTTCTGCCATGAAAAAAAGTAATTGTTACTTTTTAATCTCACAATACAGACTTTTATCACAATTGTTAGCTTAAATCTGACAATTCATACTTTTGTTAGGACAAATATTGAGTTAAGAATAGAGATATGACTTATAATAATTGATATTACTTCCAGGAATGGATGGTGAAGTGTGACAGCCGTGTTGCTGTCTCACGCTCTGTTAGCAGTGAAATGCATGTGATGGGACTTCCAGATAAAGTCACATGCATCGATAACCTCTAGATTGATACATCGCTCTTAAACCCAAGCCTAATATACGCTGAATCGGGGCAAGTTCTTTAGTATAACAGATTACACAGCCTTAAGCGTCTGTCATCTATTATCCTCCTGTTATATAATCCTCTCATCTCAAGAGCTCAAACACAGCACAAAATTACTTATCTGAGCAACACTAGAAACGTCAAGTCAACTAGTTAACTAGTCCTTTAAGAAAGCGGATTGTGAGGTCCCTTCTCTGACAGAGACGTAATGCTGTAACCTTTCACTGCTGTGTCTGTCAACACTATAGAATTTCAAGTTCAACTAGTAAATAACGGCTGCTAAGGAAAGCGGATGTGTAGCCCTTCTCTGACAAGACTCTAATGCGCTGTAAACCTTTCACTCTGATCTGCAACACTAGAAACGTTCAATTCAACTAGTTAACTACCGTCTTAAGGAAAGCGGATGTGTAGCCCTTCTCTGACAGAGACTCTAATGTCTGTAACCTTTCACTGCTGATCTGCAACACTAGATCATTTCAATTCAACAGTTAACTAACCGTCTTAAGGAAAGCGGATGTGTAACCCTTCTCTGACAGAGACTCTAATGTCTGTAACCTTTCACCCGCTGATCTGCAACACTAGAAACTTCATTCAACTAGTTAACTACCGTTCTTAAGGAAAGCGGATTTGTAACCCTTTTCTGGCAGAGACTCTAATGTCTGTAACTTTCAGTGTGATCTGCAACACTAGAAACTTTCAATTCAACTAGTTAACTAGTCAGTCTTAAGGAAAGCAAATGTAACCCTTCTCTGACAGAGACTCTAATGTCTGTAACCTTCACTGCTGATCTGCAACACTAGAAACGTTCAATTCAACTAGTTAACTAAGTCAGTCTTAAGGAAAGCGATGTGTAACCCTCTCTGACAGAGACTCTAATGTCTGTAACCTTTCACTGCTGATCTCAACACTATAAACTTTCAATTCAACTAGTTAACTAACCAGTCTTAAGGAAAGCGGATTTTAGCCTTCTCTGACAGAGACTCTAATGTCTGTAACCTTTCACTGCTGATCTGCAACACTAGATCATTTCAATTCAACTAGTTAACTAGTCAGTCTTAAAGGAAAGCGGATTGTAGCCCTTCTCTGACAGAGACTCTAATGTCTGTAACCTTTCACTGCTGATCTGCAACACTAGAACTTTCAATTCAACTAGTTAACTAACCAGTCTTAAGGAAGCGGATGTGTAACCCTTCTCTGACAGAGACTCTAATGTCTGTAACCTTTCACTGCTGATCTGCAACACTAGATCATTCAATTCAACTAGTTAACTAAGTCATCCTAAGGAAAGCGGATGTGTAACCCTTCTCTGACAGAGACTCTTATGTCTGTAACCTTTCACTGCTGATCGCAACACTAGATCATTTCAATTCAACTAGTTAACTAACCAGTCTTAAGGAAAGCGATGTTAGCCCTTCTCTGACAGAGTCTCTAATGTCTGTAACCTTTCACTGCTGATCTGCAACACTAGATACTTCCAATTCAACTAGTTAACTAACCAGTCTTAAGGAAAGCGGATGTGTAACCCTTCTCTGACAGAGACTCTAATGTCTGTAACCTTTCACTGCTGATCTGCAACACTAGATCATTTCAATTCAACTAGTTAACTAACCAGTCTTAAGGAAAGCGGATGTGTAGCCCTTCTCTGACAGAGTCTCTAATGTCTGTAACCTTTCACTGCTGATCTGCAACACTAGAAACTTTCAATTCAACTAGTTAACTAACCAGTCTTAAGGAAAGCAGATGTGTAGCCCTTCTCTGACAGAGACTCTAATGTCTGTAACCTTTCACTGCTGATCTGCAACACTATACACTTTCAATTTAACTAGTTAACTAGTCAGTCTTAAGGAAAGCGGATGTGTAGCCCTTCTCTGACAGAGACTCTAATGTCTGTAACCTTTCACTGCTGATCTGCAACACTAGAAACTTTCAATTTAACTAGTTAACTATCATCTTAAGGAAAGCGATGTGTAGCCCTTCTGGCGAGACTCTAATGTCTGTAACCTTTCACTGCTGATCTGCAACACTAGATACTTTTAATTCAACTAGTTAACTAGTCAGTCTTAAGGAAAGCGGATGTGTAGCCCTTCTCTGACAGAGACTCTAATGTCTGTAACCTTTCACTGCTGATCTGCAACACTAGAAACTTTCAATTCAACTAGTTAACTAGCCAGTCTTAAGGAAAGCAGATGTGTAGCCCTTCTCTGACAGAGACTCTAATGTCTGTAACCTTTCACTGCTGATCTGCAACACTAGATACTTTTAATTCAACTAGTTAACTAGTCAGTCTTAAGGAAAGCAGATGTGTAGCCCTTCTCTGACAGAGACTCTAATGTCTGTAACCTTTCACTGCTGATCTGCAACACTAGAAACTTTTAATTCAACTAGTTAACTAGTCAGTCTTAAGGAAAGCAGATGTGTAGCCCTTCTCTGACAGAGACTCTAATGTCTGTAACCTTTCACTGCTGATCTGCAACACTAGAAACGTTCAATTCAACTAGTTAACTAACCGGTCTTAAGGAAAGCGGATGTGTAGCCCTTCTCTGACAGAGACTCTAATGTCTGTAACCTTTCACTGCACTAAACTATCATGGTCCTTATGCAATAATAATGCGGACAGCACAGCAGCGCTCACAGCAGATGATTTAAAGTCTGACAGTAATTGTGTTGAGATGTATTATTGACGGCGGTGGGTGAAGTTAGCTTCTCAAATACACTTACTAACTAGTGCATGGTTAAAAAGGGTTTAGCGTGCTAACAGTCTGTCAGGATGCCAAAGATCTCTCTGAAAAGTCTTTACATTCACCTCTGCTAGATATATTACAAGTACTTAAAGCATTTCAGAAGTTTTGTCTCATATTAATATTAAATGTTCAACATTGTTTTTTGTTAATTCTTCACTTGTTGTTCCCACCATGTAGAAATAACGAATAAATGAATGAACGAGTAAACGAATGATTGTTCAAACAAATACAAATATTAAATCCAAAAACATATACTGGGTTACTAAGATGTCAAAATTGTGTTATGTTAATGTTCCATTAAGTCTAAACATTAATTAAAGCACATTAATTAAATAATTATGTTCTTTGAACAATCAAAATATCCAGTTTTTTATATATATATATATTTTATTCCCCTTGGTTATGCGAATGTTAAAGAAACATTCCATGTTATTATTTTGCAAATATTATGATAATGTTACTTTTGAATGTTTGAACATTCTGAAACAAGAAGTTACATTTAAAACAAAATAAATGTAGCATCAAAAAAGGGAAAAGGTGTTCCTTTATTTACTTATCACAAATGTTTTATGAATGTTACTGGAAGAACGTTTGCTCATCATTTTAAGAGAACTTTGCCAGAATGTTGAACATGTGTCTAAACGTTTATTTTTTTCAGTCATATATATATATATATATATTGTTTCTCAGTAGTTGGTCATTTTGTGGTCTGTAAAAGAGCTCGGTGAAGTATCTGATAGATGAGCTGGTCCAGGTGGATTTACGGGGGTAATTTTGGTGGAAAATCTGCAGAATGGCTGTAAACATGTTAAAACGTGTTAAATTGAGCCGAGGATAATTGAGCGCTTCTATTGGACGCTGAAAGCATCATCAAATAAGCCAGAATATTAAATAAACAATCACACAAGAGATGTGAAGACGTTAAATGATGGAGGGATTTTTCTGCAGAAATCTCATGTTCTCATTCCGTACAGACCTGAAGAACAGCTACTCGTTAGCCGCAGTTTGTTTAATAGATGAAGTGCTGCATGACAAGATGTGTGTGTGTGTGTGTGTGTGTGTGTGTGCGTGCGTGCGTGCGTGCGTGCGTGCGTGCGTGCGTGCGTGCGTGCGTGTGCGTGGTGTCGCGCGTGTGTGTGTGTGTGTGTGTGTGTGTGTGTGTGAAATCTCCTCAAGCTGGTGTAATTCTCATTTTCTGTGGTCATCTGTGTAGCTGTAATCACATTTGTGTTAATGATGTGTTGACTAATGGCCGTTGTGTTAATTCCCGCTGACCGGTGTTTCGCCTGCGTTCACCAATAATTGGCACTGGTAAGATTTCACACGCTGGACATTTGAATCGTTGTTTTCTGAGGGAATAAAGCATCACGGTTGCTCGCTAATTAGCGTTAGCGGTTGCTGTGAGCGCTAATTTTGTACCGACTGATAGGTTTTATTAAACCTGGTTTCCATGCCAATGCCAGGGAATAATCAGCGCGGTGATGTGTGTGGGATGATGCTGTGTGTGTTGTGTAATTGTTGTGCTCACACACATAATTGCATGTGTTTGTGGAAACTGCAGCAGTGTGTTTGTTCTTCTATTCTTCATTCGTTTTACTCCGTTTGTGGTGGAGAGGCTCAGCAGAAACCTGTACAATCAGAGTATGTACTTCATACAAAGCTATTTTATTTCTTTATTTTTATTACTCAAATTAATTATCCGTATTGTATTTTTTAGTGGTCAAATAAATAACTTATATGATGTCTAAGATTCTGTCTATAATAATTGTATAATTGAAACCCATACAGTGGTATGTATAATGATTAAAATAGTTTAATAGTTTGTAGAACTCTTCAATACATTTGGTAAATAAATATTTGTCCTCAAACATGGGGTGTGGGGGGGGGGTATATATAGTCTCTGGAAAATCAAAATTTTCATGGTATCTTCTTCAGATTTGAAATATAAACTCATGAGACATGTGACTTTCAACCCATTACTTTTCTGGACTTATTTCATGTATTTTTATATGAAATTATTTTTTTGATTTTTTTGTATTCAGTGTGGTACATTGTTTTCAAGGCACTTCAGTCTCTATAACTTTTTATCTTTTTGAGCTTTATCAACTCTGGATGATAGATAGTAAAGCCCAAAGAGTCTTCTTTCCAAAGACACCAAACTTGTGTGTAGCACACTGAAGTCAGCACCTGATATCATTTTAGGTTAGGTACGTCTTTTTCAGCTGTGAGTCCCAAAATGGGGAGTGCTGACTAACAGGTTAAACACATTTTACTAAACATCTGTTAGCTCTTTTTTCAGCCAGTCGTGACTTAAAGACTTAGTAAGAGTTAGTTAATTTATAGAGTTATTAAGCCAGTAAATTTAACAGCAATTTATTAAGTTTATTAACTTTAAACTATGACATTTTTCACAGTTTTTTTTTTTTTTTGTACCAAATTCCACTTCTCTGTTCTAATTTGACTGTATGTTCTGCTGTGATAGTTTAATGAAAGTGGTGTGTTCATACTGAAGCTCTGACCTAGTTCACACTGCAGGTCTTAATGCTCAGATCAGATTTCTTGCTGAAATCGCTGTTGTTCACATTGTCATTTAAATGCGACTGCCTTCAGTCTCAGGTGTGAACCGGATACGGCCCTTAGGTATCGTTTGAATTTTATCGATTCCGATTATTTTTGATTCCAATGTGATTATATAATGATATCGAACATTTATCCTGTGTCTCTTTTTAGCAAACCATTTATTGGAGCTGAATACCATGAAAAAATCAACAGGCGACATAAAAACTGGACTCTTTAAGAGCTGTTTGTGCGCAAAATAGCTGAGATTCTGATAAATTACATTTTTTGATTTTTTTCAATGGAAATTGTGTTCTCTCAGATTCTAAGAAAAAATATTAGACAACTAAACAAAATCACATGTAATTTATGAATGACTCACTCAAGATGTACTTGTTTCATAACTGGATGAGACAGCGTCCTTGAACGAATCTCTTGTATGATTCAAAGACAAATACATTTTAACAGAAACTTTTCGCCACCCACTGGCGTAGCAATGTAATCGATACATCTTCATTTGAAGTATCAAATTACTTTCAAAAGGAGATTTACTCTATTTGAATCGCTACCGTACATATCAGAGTTTACATCTGAACTATAAACATGTATAACAGTGCTTCTGTAAATGTAATGATACTGTGTGGTTGAAAGGACTGTGAAGCTGTTTCATTCATATACATGACAGCTGCTCTCTTTATGAATAGGTTTAAATCACTGACTGGGATCGCTCGGCACGGCAGGGAGGGGCCAGTTATCATATGATGTTACCATGGGGCCTGCCAGGGTAATATTCAAGAGACCACATATGAAAGTGGCCTGGGCCTGATTTGAAAAAATATAGAATTTTTGCTGTTCAGACTGTCATAAGAAAATCAGATATGGGCATATACAGATACATTTGGGCAAAAAAGTAGGATTTGGGCCACTTTAGCCTGCAGTATAAACTAAGAGTGAATCCATTTCTCTGTCTTACGGCCCGGTTTCCCCTTCGTCTTACGCCCTAGCCGGTTCGGTTGGTTTGTGTCCCTCGAGTTTAACCGCTTTAGAGTGGCAGTGATTATTCAGTGGTATAGTTGCGCGCCTCTAGGGACATCATCGTGAACGCGAAAACATACCCCTATGAAACGCATAGACAGAATAGTGTTCCATTCTCGGCTTGGTTACTGTTTTTACGTCAATGGAGATCATGAGAAACTTGGATCGTCCCCCCCCCCCCCCCCCGCTAGCTGCTGCTACGTCACGGGCTGTAGAGAGGAGACAAGTGTTGATCGTTACGAATAGTTAACAATTCTGTAGAATGTCTTAAATTATAAAAGTGTGTGTGAATAATGTTGTAGCAAAAATGTTCAATGTAACTTGTGTTTTTTATTTATGTGTTGGTTTGTATCATCGTGGAAAAAATAGCGATTTTTAAAAACGTTTCATGTTCATTAAGAACATGCTTGCAAATATATTTATGTAGTCTGGAGTTACATTCGATCAGACTGTGTAGAGCAAAACACAAAACAAGACTGTCGTAAAAATTTTAATAAACAGAAGAAATTGAAAATTTACAAAGCCGAAAATACTTACAGCCTTTTTATGGGACTCTCTGGATGCTCCTCGACTATCATCGAGAGAAACATCTCAACAGGCCGAAACAGATATTTTGTGTTGATACAAAAGGTAATCTTGGTTTCAAACAAGTAAGCTCGCGAAAATTCTCGCTGGCGGTTTTAAAGGGTATCTATCTATGTTGGGTCTCGTGTCCCAAGTTAGCCCAGTAATGACGATTCTCTCCCCTCAGTGATCAAAAAGAATTAGCCCTTACTCTCACGTTTGGTAATGGTACGCGCTAAACCCCGGCTAAGGGGAAGGTACCAGGTAAGACAGTACCAGAATTGAAAACCCCCCAAAAAGGACCGTACCGTCACATGCAGTGTAAAAGCGCCATAAGTCTCTGATGTGTTGATGTGCCGCTGCAGTGAAGTGTTTATTAGGTTTACTCATATCATAAATCACAAGCACATTATTGTTTGGTATTTGACTGGACGATACTGAATAAAATCAGTTTGTTTTGTGCAATCGCTGAGAGCAGTAGTACGTGTGCTGAGTTAAAGATGCGAGTCTCAGCTGAACGTTTGAAGGCAGACCTGCGGTGCTGCTCCTGCAGGAGGAGATCACGAAAGAAAACCACTGTGCGTTAATTAACATTTTAATTGCTGTAATTTTCTTATGCACGTTTACTCAGCTGTTACATGTGCAGCTGCTTTCGTAATGATAGAAGCTGCTGGAGCTCCTGCTGGAATATTCCTCATCCTAAATGTAGTGTGAAGAAAGCTGCACCTGTGAGAAAAACACTGCTGGATGCTGTTAGCAGCCGACAGGGAACCTTCACAAGTTCTGAACAAACATTCTTCTAATACAACTTCTGTTCAAAGTTATCTGCTCTTTAATAATGTTCTCAAAACACTATTTATACATCAATCATGGAACGCTATTTATGACACATTTTAGTTGGACGTTCATCGAACACTTTTAAATGTTACTGCTTGTTTCAGAACATTCACAGACAGTCAAAAGTAGCATTTCCATAATGTTCGCACAATTCTAAAATGGAACATACCAATATATATGTTTTAATATGTTATAATATGTTTTCTCTAATGTTTGCATTACCAAGAAAAAAGAAAAAATTGTTGTTTTTAAAACATTTAGAAAACCTTTTGAATGTTTAGAGAATTTCAGACAAGACATTCATAACTTAATGGCAGCGCTTACAAAAATTTTTTCTTAGAATATATTTTAGCTAGCTGGGAGTGATTTTGCCTAATTTCTAATTTTTTCCTAATAATTTTCCCCATTGTTTTTGGTTGTGCTATTTATGTATTTATTTGTTTGTCTTTTTAAACTAGCAATTAGCAATCGATTTAAGTGTAAAGGTGCGTTCACACCAGACGCGAATAAATCGCGCTATTCGCGTGTAGTTGGACGCTTGAACATTTTGAGTTTACTCGCTTCATTCGCGCATGAAATTACTACACAACGCCTCCATGTTTGTTTCATTTCTGCTCTTCGTAATCACGCACTGCTAGAGAACTCCTGATTGGTTTACGCAGCGCAAATATCCGCCAAAGTTCAGATTTTCACTGCCGCGTCAAACGCCCCAGCTCAATTCACGCCGTGTAATTCCATTCGCGCCGCAGGTTGTTTGTCTTTGCATTGACTTAACATAAATTTCGTGTAGCGCTTCATTCGCGTCTGGTGTGAACGCACCTTAAGTCTACTTAAGTGTAATTTCATATAAAACTATTTATTTGATTGAACTAATTTGGATTATTATAATTGTTCTTATTTGTGTAAAAACAATATATTAGCTTTGCCTAATTTCTTATTTATTTATAGATGTATTGATTGATGTATGTATGTATGCACACTGCACTAAGCCTCACATCTCTTAAAGGTCCACTGAAGTGCCTTGAAACACGCAGCGTTATTTTATGTGGTGGCGTAATTTCAACTGAAACAGGAAAGACAGGGCGGGACATATTGAGCAGCCCCGTCCCTTTTTAAAATAGCCAATAGTGTTTTGCTTATATCTGCTCGGGCCAGAGCCTTACTTGAGATCGGTGAAGCCACAGTCAAATAGACCACCCCCTAGATTCAATATGAAACTCTTACTAAAACAAAATAGTGATTATAATCATGCTGAGGCTGTGGAGTTTTAAAAGTGTTTAATTTATGCCGACTCACGCATATGATCCGCTCCATGCGGTCGCGTCTCTGGACCGGAGCCAAAGTCCGGATCAGACAACATGAAACCAGACCTCATTTGTCCCAATCGAAAGCATGTTTACACTGTCTGAATCGTTCCCTATCGCCTACATAGTGCACTACGTGCCATTCACGGTACAGGAAATACTACACTGTGAACAAATAACCGACCTCAGCCGCAGCTTCAGCGTCTATTTATAGTGTAGGGGGCGGGCGCTTCGCGTTCTAGAGAGCATTTGATTGGACAGAAAGTTTGATGAGAAGCTGAAGTACGATGTGACGTCAAATCGTTGATCCGTTTTTGGTGGAAGTGATGAACTGCAACCTTTGAATGCATATATTATAATTACTATTTAAGAGAACACTGCCTAATAGATAACCTTAAGACTACTAAACCCAAAAAACTTTAATTTTAATTTCACGGGGACTTTAAGTAAAATCCGTTTTTCCAATGATTTTGAGGATTTTTGTTATTTTTAAAATGTGTAAGTAAGAGTAATTGTTATAATAAATCTTATCAAGTGTGTTTGGTTCACTGCACTCAGTGTGTGTTGTATAATCATGTAAGGTGACCGAATCATCTTGTGCTTTGTTTAGGATGAGTAAACTCAGATCGGATGCTCTCCTCTCATCTGTTGCTGTGGGCACTTTGGTTATCGTCCATCGTTAATGGGTCATGTGGAGTGCTTGTGATTATGATGCTGGCTCTCATATAGACATGTGCGATGCTATCAAACACAGAGGCTTTAAAACACAGACAGACGTACGGCTTTCAAACAGGCGCCTTCTGAGCAGAGCAAGATATTCATTGAGGAAAATCAATTCTATGACATGACTTGATTTCATCCGTGAGGAATTGATTAGTCGGTGAAAAGTGTCTCTATGTGAAAACTAAGAGTATTTGATGTCAGTTGCACAGGAAAGTCATTTCAGAAGATATTATTATTTTGATGAAACATGCAAATACTAGCGCTGTGCTTTCACAAGTATATACTACACTCATCTGTCAGCCTTCACATGACGGGAATCGATCTCCAGAGGTCATTCTCTTCTGGATAAAAGTGAACGTTCTGTCACGTTCATTATTCAAACTGAAAATAATATTCACATAAGACAGATAAAATGACACGGTGGCAGTTATTTTGTTAGTTAGTGTTTCATTATTGAAAGCGTCAGTCTGAACTCCGCAGAGATCATTAAGTACAAACGGCGTTTGATGATAGACGTCCAAATGGCGGCGAGTTCTGTTGAATTGGAGAAAAGCACCGCATGGCCCTTTCGAGGCAATCTGCTCTTCCATTTCTATTCAGTCTGCATCATTAATGAGACGGAAGGACAATCATCTTCACACTCCAACACTTACTGCAGAAATCGCTGCTGTTCTGCTGAAGATTCGAGGTGCATGATGTTCAGATGATCCTAAATAAATTGCTTGCATATGTTTTTGGTGAAATTTATGACCAAAAACTACTTTTACCTGAAAGCTTGATGGTTTTGTCCATTACCTGCTCAAAATGGTTTAGACAGTATGTTCAAAAATAACAAACCTAGAATAATATGTAATATAATGTAATATAAAATAAGCCCTATATAAACATTTATAATGAGAAGCAAGACAAATCATATTTTGGTATTTTATAAAATTTTGAATTAGCTTTTATATATTTTGAGTTTTTTTTATTATTATATTTTAATATTTTTATTGTGATTTTACCATATTGTAGTTTTTTCTTACCCCCCCCCCCCACACTTGTCTTTTTGTGTTTATTTGTTTAGCTTTTGCTTTTCCACGTTATTGCCAAGGCAGCATTTATAGTTTATGCTCTATAAGACTTTCATCTGATATTTTCGATATTCATCTAATAATTTTACTATTATTTATATAGTATTATAATATTTTGAATTAATATTATGCCCCCGGTTTCACAGACAAGGCTTAAGCTTAGTCCCAGACTAAAATGTAAATGAACGTTTATAAAAATTACTTAAATGTCCTAATTTAACTATGGCCTAATCCTGGTTTAGTCTAAGCCCTGTCTGTGAAACCAGGCCATGATGTTTTAAATAAGCCTTTATTGATATATTTTCCGTTTTCATTTAAATTTTGTTGACTTATGTGCTTTTGTCATTTCATTTTTTTATTTTTGTAATTTTAGTACTTTCTTTTAAACGTTTTGCCTTTGTCAATGCAACATTTCGAATCACCAAATAAATAAATAAATATAAATATTGTAATTTTATGTTATATTATGTTTAGCTAAGGGAACCTATTTATAGCCTATTTATAGTTTTAATTTGTTTTAACAATAACAACCCTGATTTATATTAATTCACCTTAAACCAGTAGTACAAAAACATGACAAAAATACCATATTTAATATAATAACCAGCTTAAAGTGGCACAAAGCCTCACATTTCTGATGTAAAACTAGTTTTCTCCAATGATTTCCAGAATTTCTGTTGTGCAGAGTACCTGTTTTAAGAAGTCTTACCAAGTATGTTAAGATGCAACTTCTGACTAAAAACTCTTGCACCTGAACGCTTGATGGTTTTGTCCATCACCTGCTCAAAACGGCTTGGAAAAGTGCTCGGAAGCTGAGTTTTGTGTTGCAGGAGCGCTGCACAAACACTCAATGTCCTCGCTGCAGATTCCCAAGCAGAGCTGGGTTTTGTAGAGGCGTTTGGCTGAAGGCGCGCTGATAAGAGCGGGACTGGCTCATGCATGAGGACGCAGCGCTCCTCTAAGCCAGATTCTCCAGCGCTGAAGCACAGAAGTGGAACGTGAAACGGCCTCAGAACTAATGACCGTAATTCCCTTTGATTTCCCTTCAGACGCGCCGAGCTGGAGACTTCAGTCCGAGTCCACATCTGACCCGCTTCACAGACGCATCACGCGTCAAGACTTTGGGATAATTCATGTTTCTGAATTAAGTCTCTTCTGCTCGCCAAGGCTGCATTTATTTGATCAAAAATACAGTAAAACTGGGAAATATTATTGCAATTTAAAACACTTTTTTCCTTGTGAATATCTGTTAAATGTAATTTATTTCTGTGATGCAGCGCTGAATTTTCAGCATCACATGATCTTCAGAAATCATTCTAATATTTCTATTCATTCTAATATTGTGCAGCACAACTGTTTTTAACATTGAAAACAATCAGAAATGTTTCTTGAGCAGCACAGAAGCATATTTGTATGATTTCTGAAGATCATGTGACACTGAAGACTAGAGTAATGATGCTGAAAATACAGAAATAAATTACAGTTTAACAGATATTCACATAGAAAACAGCTGTTTTAAATTATAACAATATTTCAAGTTTTTACGCCATTTGTGATCAAATAAATGCAGCCTTTTTAAGCAAAAGCGTAGTTAATTATTTTAATCTTTTGAGCCGTAGTGTGTTTATAACACTATACTTCTTATTGTGTTACCTTTAAATGACCGGCATCTGTTTAATGCTCTCTTCTGAGAAACATAATCGATCTCTTTCCTTTTAAAAGTCATAGAAACGCTATTATGGATTTTTTCTTCTGATATGTGTTGTAGTGTTCATTCTCGACTGTAGACGTCTCTGTGAAACGGGTGCGTGAGATCCTCTTCTCTGCAGGGGGTGAAATCTCTCCTGTACTATAGTGAAGCATCCTTGAGCTCTTCGAGAGTCATTAGGAGCTGAAATCGATCGTGTCTCAGGCTGCACACGTGATGTTTCTCTCACCACACTTTTAATTGTGTCCTGGCTGATAGAGATGAATAAGCCGGCTGTGTTGGGGATGCTGTTGATTAAGTAAACACAATGCCAATAATGATCCACTGAACAAATCCCTGCCGTTTACCAGGAATGTGCAGAACTCCTGAAAGAAATATGAAGACTAGCATTGTGATTCGACCATAATGCCAGAGTTAGACTTGCCTTGTCTTTCTTTTATTATTCTAACGGCTGCATTACATTTCAGAAGATACCATCATATTTATTTATGTATTTAAACTTTTATTTACTAGATAAATGTAGTATATTTTAATAAAATGTATTAATATTTTATAGAAGCAAAACAGTGTTTATTTTATTTTAATTAAGTTAATCTATTTCCAAAATCTTTATCTTATTGATTGATTGATTGATGAGATTGATTGATATATTGATTGATTGATTGATGAGATTGATTGATATATTGATTGATTGATTCATTCATTCATTCATTCATTGATTGGTTGATTGATTGATTGATTGATATATTGATTCATTGATTGATTCGTTCGTTCGTTCGTTCGTTCGTTCGTTCGTTCGTTCGTTCGTTCGTTCGTTCGTTCGTTCGTTCGTTCGTTCGTTCGTTCGTTCGTTCATTCGTTCGTTCGTTCGTTCGTTCGTTCGTTCGTTCGTTCGTTCGTTCGTTGGTTGGTTGGTTGGTTGGTTGGTTGGTTGGTTGATGATGAGTGAGTGAGTGAGTGAGTGAGTGAGTGAGTGAGTGATTGATTGAGTGAGTGAGTGAGTGATGATGAGTGAGTGATTGATTGATTGATTGATTGATTGATTGATTGATTGATTGATTGATTGATTGATTGATTGATTGATTGATTGATTGATTGATTGATTGATTGATTGAAACTTGTATTTATTTACTAGATAAATGTATTAATTTCGAATAAAATGTATTCATGCATTTTATTTGATTATTTTTATAGAAAGAAAACAGTATTTTATTTTATTTATTTATTTTTCAGTAGAAGGATTAAAGTAATTAGGACTGCAATCCATTTCAGAAATCATCTTATTTAATGATTTTTTTGCAGTTCATTAAGAATCCTCATATTCTGGTCAGATTTTGTTGCTATAAAGGTTTTGGAGTTCATTCTAAACAGATTCAAAGTAAGATTCATGATAATTCACTATATTTTATTTTGAGGATCTTGAACCGTCTTCACTATCTACTCATCTCCAGGTTCTTTAATTAAACCCGTCCTGGGAATATCTCATTTGCCAGACTTGTATCATTATATATTATATTCTCCTGAAACGTCCCAGCGCAGGAGTTATTGATAGTGTCTCAATGCTACACAGTCAGCATGTTTGTCTGTCTTTGATAAGGATGCTCTCTCTTTGATCGTGGTTCCCCATCGGACGCTTCATTTGTCTGCAGAGATGTTTGGAGGAAGGCGTTGTGTGGGATGAGAGTCTCTCGAGTCTCTTTTAAACAGCGCTTCATTAGCGCCACTTTGATCTGATTGGAAATTAATGCAGTGACTGTAATGTGGTGCGGTGAGAAATATACAGCTTTTACAGAATTATGGATGATTGCAGTTCATATTGAGTTTATTGGCCTTTAAAGAAGTCAGACCATTATTTTATAATCAAAGGCATTCAGATTATATTTAACGCACCGAGGGAAAGAAAATCACAGGCGAGATCTCTTTAATATCTCAAATAATTCTCATGCTGAAAATAATATGGTTTAAGATGTAGTTTTCACTCAGAAATTGCTAGTAAATTATCCCAAATAATATAAACAAATGGCAAGTAACTTGAGGTGTAACAGTACGCAGATGTCACGGTTCGGTACGCACCTCGGTTCACGGTTCAATATGATTTCAGTACAACAGGAACAAAAATATATACTATGCTTATTATCATTTATTTTGAGCAGACAGTAGTACAAATTATATATATTTCACATAGATGTGAAAATACTAAATATTATTACATTATTTTGTATATATATATATATATATATATATACACACACTATATTGCCAAAAGTATTGGCACCCCTTCTAATGAAAGGTTTGACTTCTTTAGTAATTTCCATGAGTACAAATCTTAATGTTTAAGCATATAATGATATTCTAGGGAATCTAATGTTAAAGCAACAGTTTGGACAGAACTCTTTTCTATTCTAACATGACAGTGTCTCTGTGTATAAGACAAGAATCAAAGAGAAATGATGATTCAGTCAGTGTGGAAGAACTTGACTGGTCTGCAGAAAGCAGCTGAACACCTCTGGTGTGACTTTAAATGAGCCAAAAACTCATCACCAAACACTAATGACTTGTACATATGGGTGCCGTCATTTCATACACTTCAAAACTGATGCAACAGAAGTGGAAATACCATTTTTAAGTACATGAATTATGTTTCCATCTTTGTTGGCACTGTTTGAAAAAGTGCCTTTTTCTCTTCTAAAAAAGGGGTGCCAGTACTTTTGTCCATATAATGAATGTACAAGTCATTATTGTTTGGTGATGAGTTTGTGGCTCATTTAAAGTCACACCAGAGGTGTTCAGCTTTCTTTCTGCAGACCAGTCAAGTTCTTCCACACTGACTGAATCATCATTTCTCTTTGATTCTTGTCTTATACACAGAGACACTGTCATGTTAGAATAGAAAAGAGTCCTGCTATAACATTAGATTCCCTAGAATATCATTATATGCGTAAACATTGAGATTTACACTCATGGAAATTACTAAAGTAGTCAAACCTTTCATTAGAAGGGGTGCCAATACTTTTGGCAATATAGTGTGTGTATATATATATATCAAATCTGTAGTACATGTATACATGCAAGGAATGAATTCTTGAAATATATTTGATTTAGTTTACAGATACGACACGTACATTTTTGTAACTAAAAGCACGACCTTCAGCACGAGCTGTATTGAGTAGCTGCTCTGCTTCAGACTCAAGGACCTGAGTGAAACCCCCGCGCCCGTGTCACAGTTTAGCGTCTCGTCTAATCGTCTGCAGATGTTCTTTTGATCCGGCCGTGTGTGTAGGTGGACGTTACTCCAGACGCAGTGACAGATGAATAAATCAGCTCCTTCATCTCCTTCTGTAGTTTCACACATATTTCTGCTGTTTGATTTGGTTTGGCATCTACAGCAAACTCAGAGCAGGAAAACACGCTTCATTATTTGTATTATTCACAGACACTGTAGCTTGGCTCACTTACACATATATTCCTAATGGAGATCTGCTTAATTAACTTTTAACAAGGCCCAACCTGAAGTACTGTAGTAATTATGATACATCTCTGATTGGCATTTACATTTACATCATGATTTAAACCAAAAGCATGTTATTCGCTCACCAAAGGCTATTTTACTTTACATTTAGCATTAATATTAAACCATTTGATGATTTATAGAATCTATAACATCAATTATTTATCACAGTTTTGTTTGTTTGTTTGTTTGTGTCAAAGTGTGACAATGTTTTTGCGCTACATAATTATCTGTGACTCAAGGCCTCATTTGTTAAAATTAGTTAATGCAATAACTAACATGATCAAATAATGATCAATACATTTGTACAGCATGCATTAACATTTGTTAATGTTAGTTAATACAAATATTCCTGTTTTTAGTTCACAAAGTATTAACTAATGTTAGGAGTTTTAACTTTTGTTGAAGTTGACATTAGTTAAGATTAATACATACTTTAAAGTATTTTTAATTGCTAGTTCATGTTAGCTAATATAGTTAATTAATTTGAACTATAGTGAAACCCTTTTTAACCTTAAACAATGTTTTTTAGAAGCTGTAATTATGATCATTTTAATCTATAGTATCAATTATTTATAACGATTATATTTTACATCTTTAGATTATTTATTTAAATTGTGTAATGATTATATTTGTCATATTTCTAAATATTTCATATATAATTTATTTATGTACGTGTTTACTACTGTTTATTTATTGCATGTATTACACTGTATTTTGTATTTTGGAAGATATAATTATCATTTTAATTTATAATATCAATTGTTTATAACAATTATATTTTAACATGTTGATATTATTTAAAATTTACAAGGACAATACTTGTCGTATTTTATTTCTGTATTTATTAATTTATATTTATCAATGTGTTGAGATTAGTGTGGCAAAGTTTTTACCACAACACAGTTCTAAAACAAACTGTTTTATCACACACACACACACACACACACACACACACACACACACACACACACACACACACACACACACACACACACACACACACACACACACACACACACACACACACACACACACACACACACACACTCACTCTCTCTCTCTCTCTCACACACACACACACACACACTCACACACAAACACATTCTCTCTCTCACACACACACACACACACAGACACAGACACAGACACAGACACAGACACAGACACAGACACACACACACACACACACACACACACACACACACACACACACACAACACACACACACACACACACACACACACACACACACACACACACACACACACACACACAACACACACACACACACACACACACACACACACACACACACACACACACACACACACACACACACACACAGACACACACACACAGACACACACACACACACACACACACACACACATACAGACACACACACACACACACACACACACAACACACACACACACACACACACACACACACACACACACACACACACACACACACACACACACACACACACACACACACACACACACACACACACACACACACACACACACACACACACACACACACACACACACACACACACACACACACACTCTCTCTCTCTCTCTCTCTCTCACACACACAAACACACACTCACTCACACATTCAGATTAATGTAGTGATAACTTAAATTAACTGTTTGATTGAATATCCAGCTTTAAGGTCACTCAAATGAATAGGAAAGTGTTCCTTTGTATAAGTTTATTTTGCTCTCGTAATCACAGTTGTATGGTTAGTTGTGTTTGTATTTTATCAGCGCTTCTGTAGAGAGACTTCAGCGTGTGCTAAACGCCGCAAGACAGCATCATGTCGGCATAAACAAACAGAAGACGACTAATGAATGAATGACATCATGGACTCTGGAGCCGCTGCCAGCGTGCGACGCCGTCTGAGTGATTCATTCGTTTAGCATAACGCCGCTAACTAAATTAAACCACACTGACCAACGGCTTTCTTTAGCTGAGATTTACAAAACAAAGCATGTGAGGGATGTATCCAAATGTCTCCTTTCTCTGCCTTTCTTTACAATTCTCCTTGAAAGGCACTTTAGCAGGAGTGCTTGTGCTCAATTAATCTGATTAGTCTTCAAAGAGAATAAACGAGCAGCCGCTAATTACTGAAACCGACAGACGGATGGACAGACAGGCGTATTTAGGCTTTTAAAGAGGTAATGAAATGCATTTTTTATTATTTTATGATGTTTCCTGAGATGCACTTATAATCTTAATATGTTTTCGTATCAAAAATAGCTATAATTTAGATATAAATGATGATTTTTAGCTCCGACTTTAGGTTTGAAGGCTCTGTTGGAAGGGGCGTGTCTGCTGCGAGACTCAATGGACACGCCCACCGATGCGATTGGCTATCATCTTTGCATATGCAATGAGCTTTACATGTGGATCTCTCTCGAAAACTTGCTGCTTTTTTCTTATAAGAGCTGTCACGATGCGCTAATGGTGAAAAGTGTTGATATTAGTCTATATTTAGAGCTGAACACATGATGCAATGATCTCCTTACGGCAACGTGATTTCTGCAACCTCACAGATACTTTCATCATAATTAACAGAGTGAAAACATGATGTAAATAAGAGACTGGTTGAGCAGCGTAAACGGCGTCATTGATTTCAAAAGGGTAGAACACAGTTTCTGTAATCACCAAACAGGCACATGTTCACTTTAAGGATCAATGGAGTTTGAAGTTCATTTGGTGATGTTTCTGACGGCTGCACATCACTAGCTTTAAATATGAAACTTCACTGAATAACAAATGCATGAAAGTGACCCGCTGGATATAAACTAATGCAAATAGATGGCAACAATCGTGATATTACACATTGGGGTCAGACTTGGGTGTGTTTAATCACTTGAGGTATTATAATGTAATTATCAGTGCTGAGTTGTAACTGATTACATGTAATCTGGATCAAGTACTGTACTTGTAATTAGATTGGGTTACATTTTAAAATACTTGTAATCAGACTACATTTACTTTTCTTATTGTTTATATACTATTTACACAATAGCAATACATTATTCATAATTATATACATATAATTACACATGAAATCAAGAAGCTACACAGCATTTGACAAGGATTTACAAAAATCATTTCAGTTTTAAGAAGTCTTTTCTCAACATTTCAACATCGCATCGACCACTAATCAACTCAGCTCTGATTATCGTCTTCTCAGCCTTCGTCTTTCTCTACTAACGCAGCGTCTAGTTAACAAAATTCACTATTTTACTATGATCTGAAAGAAACCAGTAACTCTTTATTTCGATAGTCCACTTTAGACATTCTACTAACAGTAAGTAACTTTGCCACTACATGTCATCTAGCAGTCATTAGAGTATTAGTAGACTGTCTGCTTTAATATCTTCTAACACTTTATTCTGATGGGTCCACAACATACTGACTGCAAGTATATGTCAACTTCTACTAACCCTAAACCTACCCTACTGAGAGTTAGTAGACATGTAGTTGCAAATGAATGAGAATTAGTTGATATGTAGTTACAAAGTTACTTATAGTTAGTAGAATGTCTAAAGTGTACTATCGAAATAAAGTGTAAGCAAGAAACCGACTATCGGAGAGTTAACCTCTCATGTGTGTAAACATTGAGAACATTTTGATTCTCCATCTAATGACCTCTTTAAAAGTGTGATTTGACTAATGTGGAGCAGCGAGAGCCAGAAATGAGACTTGATGAGACACGGGTCAGTGATCAGACGTTCCTGCTTACAGAATAACCCTGGAGATGAACCACCCTCAGCGTGAATGTCAAGGAGAAACACGTCCCGCCAAAGTCAAAGTCTTTTAGATGGCAAAAGGAATAATTCAACACGAAGGAGAAAGTGAAGCCTGAACTTTACTGTCCCAGTGAGGGGCGGAG